>PVJI01014148.1:0-45207 GCA_004026765.1 Micronycteris hirsuta
TTTTTATTTTATTTTTTAGAGAGAGAGGGGAAGGGAGGGAGAAAGAGAGGGAGAGAAACAGCAATGTATGGTTGCCTCTCACATGGCCCTCAACAGGGACCTGGCCCGCAACCCAGGCATGTGCCCCGACTGGGAATCGAACCGGGACCGCTTGGTTCCCAGCCCGCGCTCAATCCACTGAGCTACACCAGCCAGGGCTGTATATCTTTCTTTATAATAACTGCTTTCCACTATCCTGTCTCAATCTTTTAACTCCCCACCTCCGAAAGCTCTGAGCCTCTCTTCTGTCTTGCCTTATTTTATTGCCTACTTTTATCTTACAAACCATATTATCTTGTGATTTTCTTATATGCTTACCTTTTCCTACTACACTACAGCTCTGAGTGGGATTAGTAACTGTCTTATCTATATCTGTATCAATTGTGACAAGTACAGTACTTCTCACAAAGCAAATGATCAGTAATCATTTAGTGAATAAATGGTTAAATAAATGTATAAAATGTTAACTGAAAAAGATGAAAAGTTGATAAAATGAATGAATCTGAAAAAGGCCAAATCATCAAAAAAAATCACAGGGAAAAATTCAAAACTTATTTCTAATTTTAAACGGTACTAATTTCTTTTTTACACCAAAACTAATATTTTATTTCATGAAAATATATTTGAGCATGATTATGACACCACCAAGTGTATGAATTTACTTAAAATTCAATTTTTATATCACTTGTTTACTAGCTTTCTGTTTATTTTAAAAGGTCAAACCAAAGACAATTTCAAACATAAAGTAATTAAAGGAATAAGTTTACACTATTTTGCTTTGTTTCCTTAACTCACTTTTCGGTTTTGAAGAATATTGCACAACCATCCACATGCTTTCTTTCCTGCTCAGACATGATTTTGGCACGCGACTTTGGAGAAAAAAATCCATCATATCCACGCTCCTTCAATGCTGGCAGAAAGAGAGTGAAGTATTGCTCTGTTTCTACTTCCTGAGATGAAAGAAAAGTTATCATCCACATGACAGAGGAAAATGCTAATAAAGATATAAAAATGTTAAGCATTATGAGTAAGTTGTGACTAAGTTCAAATAAGTCACATAACAATATTATCTACCTTACCTTACTGCTAACAGCTGCCACTTCACGATGGCAGCTTTGTAAATCTGAAAGAACCAGGTATCACATGACTTTCTCAGGCTCAAATAGCTGGTGGGGCCCAAGCCTCTTGATTCCCAATACAGACTTCACTCCACTATACTTCACTCCCTCACAACTGGTAACTAATCAAAGCAAGCTGGTCATATCATAGATTAAGTGGTAGGGAATAGTAAATTTTATATATGAAAAGGTAATTTTAAGAATTTTTTTTATCTTTCTCAACTGCGATAGAAAGGAATGATACCCAAGAGTGAGAAGCTTAAAATCAATCAACAAAAAATTCTACTTTAAAGAATTTTTAGGTACCTGAATCCAATGGTCTCTGTTAATTTAGTAATTGTTAGGTTAGACTATTTTATTTTTGACCCACAAAATTTTTTAACAAATCCTTCCAAGTGAAAAAATCAAGTGTGAAGATAATGATTTACATATGGTAATACTCATAACAATATGGTTTTATAACATATTTAAATATCCAACAGCAGGGAAAATGATAAATCAATTAATATATTCATATAATTAATTTTCAAAAATGTTAGTAACATTTAAAGTATATTAAGTGCAATAAACAAGAAAGAAAATATGTCAATAGTGTGATGTCAACTTTATCTTAAAACTGTAAATGCAAATAAATAAATGCATAAGAATGTGTACAAGGCACAGTTTAGAAGTTCTAACACAGCAGCTATCTTTTCTTTGGGATATGAGTTAGGTGTTTCTTTCTACCATATTTTATATTTTTTCAAAATGTTCAACTTCTCTACAATTAACACTTTATAAGGTAGTATTTCTTTTATAAAAGGAAATACATTTTGGTATATAGTTGTATATGACCTACATTTGAAAAATCAATTCTTAATAACATATTCAGCCAAATCTGCTCCCCAGAACAGATTTTAGAATAATAATTTTAATTTTTTTTTAAAGATTTTATTTATTTTTAGAGGAGAAAGGAGGGAGAAACAGCAATGTATGGTTGCCTCTCACATGGCCCTCATTGGGGACCTGGCTTGCAACCCAGGCATGTGCCCTGACTGGGAATCGAACTGGGACCCTCTGGTTCCCAGCCTGCGCTCCATCCACTGAGCTACACCAGCCGGGCCTAATTTTAATTTTTTAAATTACCATTTCTGATACTAACATTTCTTGCTTAAAAAAAATTTTTTTTAAATCAAATTCATTGGGGTGATATTGGTAAGAGAATTTTTTTATTTTGGTGTTTTCATCCCTCAAACTATACTTTTACTTAGAAGAGTATAAGGCTGTTATTACTGCAAATACTAAATCAAAACAGAGACAATTAAGTAATAATAAGCCTAATGTTGTTTGTTTCCTCATCCCCCCAATTCTGTGTCAGTCCTCAGTGTTGAAAAGAAAATTTAATTTTTGAAGATTTTTACTTCTTATTTCTCAGGAAGTCATATAAACCATGGGCAACATAAAAATAATTTGTCAAATTGTACTACAAAAATATTTAAAAAGTAATAATTTCTTCTCAGGCTATGCTGAAAAGATTTTATATGCTTTGAAAGTTGCTAAGAAAAAAGTTACTAAAAATTACTATAAAACTTTCTTGGCTATTCATTAGCTGAGTGTTAAAAAGAAACATATTTCAATGAAAGGCACTTCTTCAGTTACATTTATTATAACAAAGTGGTATAAACAGAAGAACCTAATTTTCAGATGTAGGTTTTAAAATAAGGCAAAATTGCACAATTTATAGTGCAATATTTTTAAATGTTTAAAATGTTTATCATTAAGGAACAACAGTGAGAAAATGATTTTTTTACAAATTAAAAGTTAAATTCATATGTGTAAAAAAAACACAATCTTCTGCAGTTTTTTGTTTTGGCACTACCAATAATTTGTGGATGAGATGAACTGTTTACATGAATAATGTGTGAGATAATTTTCACTTAAGAAAATAGTAAATGAGTGTAAATGGATGGTTGTGCTTAGCAAAATAGTTTCACTGTGGAAACTTTTTATGTGCTTATTAAAATTGTCCATTTTTAAAAAATTTGTGGCATGGCTATTATTATGAATAGTATGGTAATATTTCTTTTTCAGGGGTTAAACGCATTAATCTGATATATCAATGGACTTGTAAAAGTCTTAAATTTGACAAATGATAAACAACCGTAAAAATCTTTCTATAAAACATATTTCAAAAAAACAAAATAAAATAAAATTATCCATTTTTTAAGAATAGAGAAAACAATTCCTTTTGAATTTTGCTTTGTACACAGGATCTCTCCAGGAGATCTTTTATTTTTAACTTCACCTTTAACTTAAAGACAATTCAATTTCTATTGTGTTACCTGAAGACTAATGATATCTGCGTCACAGTTAACAATTTCTTCCATAATTCCCTTTTTCCTGTATTCCCAGTTTAATGCCCAGGATGGGCAATAGCCATATAGCTGCCGGGTAGCGTATTTATCACATAACACATTGTAACACATAACCGTGAATGATGCTAAGAAGTGGGGGGAAAAAACAACAGACAAAAGGGAAAAAATTAGGCAACTTTTTCTAAAGCAATTATAATGTGCACAAGCACACAGGGCACACAAATATACTAAAAATATCATCATTGTGAAATGCCTCAGGCAAGAATGTATTACATGATATCCACAAAAGCTACTGGACTCCATCACACCAAAGCAATTTTACTAGAAGTAAACTAACATTCACATTTGAGATTTGTAGGAAATTTATTTTAATAAATAAAAATACAAATTTTAAATAAAAATGCTAATTTTTGCACATAAATTGTTGAGCAAAGCTTCTTTAAAAACTGAAATAAAGGTAAATTTTAGTTTCGTTGTCTTTAAAAGGTTCTAATTTCATTAATTTTTATTGATAAAATGTCCACACAGTACTTTTTTGGACCTTTTACTGCTCTGAGCCAGATCAACATGGACTAACCAAGGTAAGTTATAAAAGAATCCTTGTTGCCAAATCAAGTTGTTCATTTCTGAAATTAAATCCTCATTTTAAAATGCCCTTGAACTACCAAAAGACTGTGAGCAAACTAATAGTTGGGAGAACCTAGTTTTATCTTACATATGAAGAATCTTTGGTCCCCACAAAACCTCTTAAATCAGAACCTGTAATTTAACAGAATTATCTGGTGATTCACATAACATGCGTATCAGTTTGAAACGCCACTATCTTAACCAGTAATTGTCCTAGCTGCCAATTACAATCAGTTTATAGAGCTTTAAAAACAAATGCACAAAAACAGCTGATACCCAGGGTTCTACTCTGACAAATTAAGTCCATATAGTAGGATCTGGGCATTCATATTTATAAAAAGTATCCCAGATTATTAGAATGAGCAAACACAGTTGAGAATCACGTATTTTAATAAAAGGTGAGAAATCCAAGTAATAAAGTAACATTATTAAAGTTGTTTCAGATTCAGCTGAGGGTAAAAGAATTAAGAAAAACTTAGTTCAGTGGTCCCCTGGGGGTCTGACTGGCCACAATTTTGTATGCTTGTATCTTCTTCCCTCTTTGGTGCTTATTCTTACATAGTTTAATAATTATCGTTTTGTGGCTACAGATCACCCTTAACCATCATTATTTACTATCCACATCTCCCTATGCACCAGAAGGAAAAGGCACTTTTAATATCTTTTTTTAGCACTCAGACTCTACCCAGGGAAGCACCATACATCTCAAGAAAAATCCATACTCGTTTTTCAGTAAGAAAAATCCAAGAACACATTACTCTGAGAATTCAACAACCAACTGAAAAATTGTTTCTGTTGTTTGTTTCTTTTCCTAAGGGAAATGTAGTTATGCGATAATAGGAATGCTTTTCTTCAAAATTATGTTCACTCATGCTTGAAAAGGGATTGCTTTGACTAACTCGAAAATGGTGTTTTTAATACCAGAAAGGAACTAATTAATTGCACATTTGGGAAGGCTAAACATAAAATCAATCTGCCGAACTTAAGGCTTTGTAGAAAATCTTAGGTACTCTTTTTTTCACTCCATCAGTGTGTATCCTGGTAACAGAATGTTATTTGTAATAGCATTGACACAATGCCTCTTAACACAAGCTGACACTGTGGATCTAGAGTGTGGTGGCTTTAAAATTATTGCTTCTGGAAGACAGAAATGTATTATAATATTTCTCAGTATTATTAAAATACAAATAGAACCATGAAGATGTTATACCGCCCACATTTCCTAATATTAAAGCAAATTATTTTTTTCTGAATCCTCTTATTTCATAACTAAAAAAAAATCCCTCACAAACAGAAGGGCTTAAAAAGTACACACAAACTCTGTGATTTACCCATTAAAAATCATTAAAGAATCAGTATTCAGAGATTGGTTTAATCTTCATATTAAAACAGTAAAATTTTTATTTCTGAATTTTATAATGAAATTAGATACCATAGAAACTATTATTCTTGTGATTAAAAAGAAGGCAATTGGAAAATACCAATTTATAACTTTCTTAAAGTAGAATTCCCAATGATAATATGTCTTAATAAGCAGTAAAAAGCCCTATAAATGATGTCAAATCATTATTGTCTCCACAAAGAATAAATGTTTTTATCTTCTACATTACTGCAGTTATAGAAGTGCTAAATCATACCCTTAAATTGTTCAAATGCTCAACCTGTGCCATTTCTAAACCACTGGCCTGGTATTATATTTTGTTTCCAATATAGCAAATATGGATTCAGTCTAAATTATTCTTTCGCAAGTGTTATAAGTCTACCTGCTCAAGAAAAATTGAAGTACCTAAGTAGATTAAATTTTTCAGAAGATTCATTATTATTCTTTTTTTTTCTTTACATCTCCCAACACCCTGTGTGAAGATGTCATTCTAACACAGAATAGCCATTCTAACAGGAATCATTTTAAAACCAAGAGTTGCATCACTGTGAAAGCCAGGAGATTCTTGTACATAAGTCATCAATAAAATGAAGGCCTGTTCATTATATCACAATGCCCAATTGGCATTTCAAGTGTTTCCTTAAAAAGTCGAGGAAAGATAAAAAACTATTTACCTGATGGCAGAATTTGGTCTCGTTCTTTTAATGTAATCCATGGCCTCGGAGGAAGCTGCTCTGGATGAACTAAAAAAATAAAAGTTTAACATAAGTCGATTACTAAAATCAGTATCATTTACTTTATAATATCAAATCAACTTGTTTTCTCTTCAGCTGCAATAACCCACGAATTGACTTAAAAATATAATGAAATATTATGAAAATTTATAAGCCGAAGGAAGTTTAAGAAAAGCAATGCAGAAAACACATAACTAATATACAAAAAGAATATTAAGAAACTCAATGGCACATCCACTTACATAGTATTTATGAAAAGTAACTATTTAAAACCTTAATCAGGTTTTTACATCTTAATTACACATTGATTTAGCCTTATTCCCTGCTAGCAAATCAAAGCTATGTGAAGTTCCAACATATTGATGCACTAAAATACTTAAATATCTTTTTTTTTAATCCTCCTTGATTTTGAGGGGAGGAGGTGGGAGGGGGCGCAGAGAGAGAAACTTGATGTGAGAGAGAAACCCAGATCAGTTGCCGCAACCTTCTGGCGTGCTGGCATATGGGGACAGCACTCCAACTAACTGAGCCACTGCCGAAGGCAAATACTCAACTATCTTTAAAACAGAAAACAACACATATGAATATATAGTAAAAGTTCATGTATTTTCTAATGGGCTTTAATTTCCTGATTTAAATTTTTCATAACATGAATGCAAAGCAAGAGATTAAAATAAAAGAACTAGATTGTATAGAAAATGACACTGGTTAAATATTAAATGTTCAGATACAGTTATCAATACCATGGCAGTAAATATTACCCAACTATCAGATGGAAGAAAATTCACTAAGTTAAGATTTAACAACTCCCTTTTCTTCTTTCTTTTAAAAACATTTTCAATTACAGAACAATCTGAAGCAAGTCTGCAGATTTGCCCAGGGTATTAGTGGCTGAGAAATGTTTTTCTTTAAAACAAAAACATGCCACCTTCATCCAGCCACAGAAATTTTCACGAAAGTATCCAAGATTTTGAAGTATCACTTTACTAACCATCCTTGTACCAAAAGTCTACCTAAAGGATATCTGTTTTGGCCCCTGTACTTTTCATAATGCCTGCACCAATAGACAGTCCCTCCATAACACACAAGGGGTCCCTTTTCTGCACACCCTCACAGCACTTGTTACTTCGTGTCTTTTTTAGAATAGCCATTCTAACAGGCGTGAGCTGATATTCATTACGGTTTTGATACGCATTTCCCTGAGGACTAATGATGTTGAACATCTTTTTATATACAGTCACATAAATGTCTTCTTTAGGAAAATGTCGATTTAGATTTTCTGCCATTTTTTAATTGGATTGTTTGTTTGCTATTGTAGGAGGTTTTGTATATTTTTTGGATATTAATCTTTTATCAGATATGTGATTTGCAAATATTTTCTCTCATTCAGTAGTTAGCTTTTCATTTTCTTGATGATCCATTGCTATGCAGAAGCTTTTCAGTATGATGTAGTACTTCATCTATTTTTGGTGTTGGTATCAGATTCAAAAAATCATCAGCAAGGCCTATGTCAAGGAGCTCACCATCTATGTGTTCATCTAGTTTTATAGTTTCAGGTCTTATGTTCAAGACCTTAATCCATTTAGAGTTAATTTGTGTGTATGATGTAAGATGGTGGTTGAGATTCATTCTTTTACATGTAGCTGCACAATTTTCCCAACACCATTTATTAAAGAGCCTGTCCTTTCCCAATGTACTGAATATATTCTTGGCTCCTTTGTTGTAAATTAATTGACCACATATGTATGAATTGATTTCTGTGCTTTCTATTCTGTTCCACTGATCTGTGTGTCTGTTTTTATGTCAGCACCATATTGTTTTAACTACTACTGCTGTGTAATATAAGTTTAAAATCAGGGGGCATGACACCTCCAACTTCTTCTTTTTCAAGCCTGCGTTAGCTATTTGGATTTTTTTTTTTTTTGGTGTGTGTGGTCCCATACAAATAATATGATTATTTGTTCTAGTTCTTTGAAAAATATCATTTGTAATTTTGATAGGGTTTACACTGAATCTGTAGATTGCTTGGGTAGTATGGAAATTTTAACAATATTGATTCCTCCAATCCATGAACACAAAATATATTTCCACTTACTTGTGTCTTCTTCAATTTCTTTCATTAATGTCTTGTTTTCAATATATATGTCTTTCACCCTCGGTTAAATTTATTCCCAGGTATTTTATTCTTTTTGATACAACTATAAATGGGATTGTTTTATTTCTCTGATACTTCATAATTGGTGTATAGAAATGCAGCATTTTTGTGTATTGATTTTGTATACTTCAAGTTTACTGAATTCATTTATTAGTTCTAACAGTTGTTTTTTTTTTTTTACGAAGTCTTTGGGGTTTTCTAAATATAATATTATGTCATCTGCAAGTAGTGACAGTTTTGCATCTTCCTTTACAATTTGGATGTCTTTTATTTCTTTTTCTTTCTTAACTGTTCTGGCTCAGAGTTCCAATACTGTGTTACACAGAAGCGGAGAGACTGGGCATCCTCGTCATGCTGCTGTTCTCACAGGAAGTGCTTTCAGACTTTCACCACTGAACATGATGTGAGCTGTGGGCTTGTCATTTATGGCCTTTGCTGTTTTGAGGTACATTCTAACACATGAGGTACATTCAAACTCTATATCCACTTCAAGAGTTTTTATCATAAAATACATGTTGAATTTGTCAAATGCTTTCCTGCATCTATTGAGATGATCATTTGATTTTTATCCTTCATTTTGTTAATGAAGATGGTGAACCACCTTTACATACCTAGGATAAATCCCACTTGATTGTGCTGTATTAAATGTATGGTTGAATTCCATTTCCTAATATTTAGTTGAGGATTTTTTGCATCTCTGTTCATCAAGGATATTGGCCTATAATTCTCTTCTTGGGGCATTCTTGTCTGGTTTTGGTATTCGGATAATGCTAATGTCATAAAATAAGTTTGGAAGAGTTCCCTCATCTTCTATTATTTGGAAGAGTCTGAGAAACATTGGTGGTAAGCCTCCCTTGAATATTTGGTAGAATTCAATAGTGACACCATCTGGTCCTGGACTTTTGTTTGTTGGGTGGTTTTTGATTACTATTAATTAGTCTATTCAGATTTTGTCTCATCAAAATTCAGTCTTAATAGGGCCTATGTTTCTGGGAATTTATTTCTTCTAGGTTACCCGATTTGTTGGCACATAACTGTTCATAATAGTTTCTAATGATCCTTTAATGTAATTATTTCTTTGGGATGAAAGGCTCTATATATATCAATTAAGTCCATCTGATCTAGGACATTGTTCAGCGCTGCAATACCTTTATTGATATTTTGTTTGGAAGATCTATCCATTTTTGACAGTGGGGTGTTGAAATCCCCTACTATAATTGTGTTGCTGTCAATGTTTCTTGAAGTCCTCCAAAATTTTCTTTATGTATTTGGGTGCATATATATTTACAATGTTTATGTCTTTTTTTTTTGAAATTAAGTGACCTTTTAATAATTTTTAATGTACTAGATGTATTTTTTCAAAATATATTTTATTGATTATGCTATTACAGTTGTCCCATTTTCCCCCTTTCTTCCTCTCTACCCCCATACCCCCACGTTCCCCACCCTTTAGTTTTTGTCCATAGGTCATACACATAAGTTCTTTGGCTTCTACATTTCCTATACTATTCTTAACCTCCCCGTCTGTTTTCTACCTATCATTTATGCTACTTCTTCTCTGCCCCTTTCCCCGCCTCTCCCCCTACCACTCCCCTGTTGAAATCTCTCCATGCCTTATATAAATCCCTTTAACATTTCATACAATAAAGGCTGGGTGATGATAAACTACTTGAACTTGACCTTATCTGAGAAGCACTTTATCTGCCCTCCCATTCTAAATGAGAGTTTAGCTGGACAGAGTATTCTCGGATGTAGGTCTTTGCCTTTCATGACTTGGAATACTTCTCTCCAGCCCCTTCTTGCCTGCAAGGTCTCTTTTGAGAAATCTGCTGACAGTCTTATGGGAATTCCTTTGTAGGTAACGGTGTCCTTTTCTCTTGCGGCTTCTAGGATTCTCTCCGTATTTTTAATCTTGGGTAATGTCATTATGATGTGTCTTGGTGTGTTCCTCTTTGGGTCCAACTTCTCTGGGACTCTCTGAGCTTCCTGGACTTCCTGAAAGTCTATTTCCTTCACCAGCTTGGGGAAGTTCTCCATCATTATTTGTTCAAATAAGTTTTCAATCCTCTTCTCCTTCTGTCACTCCTATGACTCGGATGTTGGGACGTTTAAAGATGTCCTGGAGGTTCCTAAGCCTCTTCTCTGTTTTTTGAATTCTTGTTTCTTCATTCTTCTCTGGTTGGATGTTTTTTTCTTTCTGCTGGTCCACTCCATTGATTTGAGTCCCAGTTTCCTTCTCATCCCTATTGGTTCCCTGAAGATTTTCCTTCATTTTCTTTATATTATCCTTCACTTGTTCAACTAATTTCGACCATTTTTCTACCAATCCTGTGAGCATCCTGATTACCAGTGCTTTGAACTGTGCATCTGATAGGTTGGCTATCTCTTCGTCACTTAGTTGTATTTTTTCTGGAGCTTTGATGTGTTCTTTCTTTTGGGTCATTTTTTTTCTCAGTGCGCCTGTTACTTTAAGGGGCAGGGCCTTAGGTGTTCACCTGGGCGGGGAAAACCTCATCGCTGTGTTGTGACACAGCCTGTGGGGTCGGGTTCTGAGAGAACAATGGCGCTTGCTCTGCTCTCCGCACCCACACTGCCACCCACATGCAAGCTGCGCCCCTCTGCGCTGGCTCTGGGGTCGGTGGACGGGCCCACACAGTTCCAAGTTCCCGTGGGTCTCCCCAGTGAACTCTCCTGCGAGGCCAGGAGTTCCTTCCACTGCCGCCTCAACCTCCACGGATGTTTTCAATCGGTTCTTTGAGGTCTTATTTCCCCACGCCGATGGGCTGCGCGGTCTGCTCCGCTCCCTGCTTTTTCTCCCGGTTTGTCTGCAGGCGAATGAGGAGCCGCCCGGTCTGCCAGTCTTGGCCCTGCTGGGTCCCGGTGGGCCGGGCACGCAGCCGCATTTTGGTCAGGCACGCCTGCCACGGATCTCTCCAGGCAGCTGCAGCATTGCCGGCACCGCCCCACAAACCGCGTCTTGCCTCACTCTCTCTGCGCGGCTCCGCCCCGCTTACCGGTCTCGATGAATGTGTCTTCTTTAACTCCTTGGTTGTTGGACTTCCTCTCAGTTCGATTTTCTGTCAGATCTGGCTGTTTTTGTTTATTTAAATTGCTGTTTTTCCTCGTTTGGTTGTGTGAGGAGGCACGGCGTGTCTACCTACGCCTCCATCTTGCCGGAAGTCTGTTTATGTCTTCTTGATGGATTCTTCCCTTGAGTATTATGAAGTGACCTTCTGGGTCTCTTTTTATGGCCCTTTATTTGAAGTCTATTTTGTCCGATATGAGTATTGCTACCCCAGCTTTTTTTCCCTGTCCATTTGCTTGGAATACTTGTTTCCAGCCCTTCATCCTTTAATGTAATTATTATTAGGCATGTACTTATTGCCATTTTGTTAACTGTTTACCAGCTGTTTTTGTAGTTCCTCTCTGTTCCTTTCTTTTTTGGCAATGTGGTTGATTCAATGTTGCTGATGGCAACCACTCTAGCACAGCCCAAGAGAGCCAACCCATTCCACACCTCACAGGGGTCAGCAGCACTGGGCATGGTTTGTTCACAGTAACAGAATAACATGAGCCTGGAAAGGCTGACAAAACCTATATGGTAAAACTGAACTGGTCAACTGCCAGCTAAAACTGATTTAAAAATCAACAGGAATCTCCTTATATAATATTCTAAATATACAGGGTACAACTGAAAATTATTGGTCACACCAAAGATCAGGAAAATCACTACTTACACAAGACTCCAACAAACACCAACAGAGATAATTCAGATGTTGAAATTATCTGACAGATTTTAGAGCAGCCATGGTAAAGCTGCTTCTGGAAATAATTACAAATTCTCTTGAGACAAATAAAAATAAAGAAACTCTCCCAGCAAAGAAGCCCAAGTTACATGTTTGAAAAAGGACCAAATTGGGCACTCAGAAGCCATGTGACAATAGGGTCAGAGATTGGGGCAAATCAGCCACAAAACAACAAATGCCAAGAATCTGAGGTGTCCCCAAAAAGCTCAGAGCAAAGCCCACAACAGATTCTTCACTGAGCCTCCGGGAAGGAACCAATCCTGCCAACAGCTTGATCCTGACATCATATCCTCAGAACCATAAGAATTTTAAGTGTTGTTTGTAAAATAAATGGTGCTTTGGCCTTAAGCCTGGATGTCTGGGACATCGGCCTGCCTCACTGAAACCAGAGTGTCTTCAGCCCACCTCATCTTGGGCAGCCAGAGCAGCCACCTGAATGGGGAGAAGCGTTCTCTCCGTGGCCAAGGGCAGAGGCCGTTTTGTGCCCAGTACGAGAAAGGATGCATTCCATGTACCATGCCTCTGATTCACAACCCTTCCAAGGTCCTGGATATTTTAATGTCTTTCTTTATTTCTGTTCGCCTGAAAATCAAAAGGTCTTTCAAAGTAAAAAGTAAACATATAAAAATAAAAAGGACTGAACTGAAATTATTGAACTGAAAAAATTCAGTAAACAAAATAACAAAACTCACAGAAAAGGCACAATAATAAAGATTTAAAAAGATAAAATTATTGAATTTAAGAACCAATAGAATTTCTTTAATATGAATAAAAAGAAAATAAACTAAAAAAAAAGGAAATGAAGCTTGAGACCTGGGGGACTATCACAGAAGCTCTAAATTCACATAATCAGAGACCAGAAGAAGGGGAGAAAGGATATAGATTTAAACACTATTCTTAAAAGACTATGACTAAAAATTCCCAAATTTAGTAAATGATATATGTCTACAAATTTAAGAAGGTAAGCAAACTTCAAGTAGAATAAACCCAAACAAATCCACACCAAGACACATTATAATTAAACTGAAAATTAAACACAAAGACTCTCAAACATATTAGATAGAAATTATACATTACCTATAAGGGAACAACAGGTTTCTTTTCTGAAAACATGGTGGCCAGAGAAACTGGTACACCATTTTTTAAGTGCTAAAAGGAAAGCAACAAACACAACTTCTGTATTCAATAAAATTATCCTTCAGAAATCAAGGGGAAATAAAAATGTTATCAAAAGAAAACTAAGAGACTTTGTTGCTACGAGATCTGCCCTTGAGAAATGAATGGCTAAAGGAACCTCTCTTAGCAGAAAGAAAAGAGTAACAGAAGAATTAGAATATCAAAAAGAAAAAACAAGGAACAAGTAAAAGAACAGGGGTTAATTTAACAGATCATCTTCTCCACATGAGCTTCTTAAAATGATGGTTGAAGCAAAAATCACATCTGTGTGGCCCTCAGTATTGGTAGTGGAAACAACAGAGACAATCAGGGACACCCCAAAATACTGGAATTATCTTCTGGAGGGTAGGTCTCTTGCAGTACAGGCTTGTCTCGGTAGGTGAGTGTTCTAGGAACCCATCTCTACCATGTACCAGCTGGCGTTGTTGTGAGAGGCTGCGCTGGGATGCAGTGAATTTTTTTTGAAGACTCTTTCAACGTGTTTGCCTGTTTCATGATGGGTGATGTCTCGTGCACCTTCCCACACTATACTGAGCGTTCAGCAGTTTTTGACCAAAAACCAGCATAACCCCTGTGCCCCACCCTCCCTATTCACCTGATCTTGCCCTGAGCGACTTTCGTTTGTTTGTTTCCCGGAATGAAAGTCTGTAAAGGGAAACATTTTGCCAATGTGGAAAAGGTCAAACAAGAAATGCCAGAAACACTAAAAGGCATCCAAATCAACAAATTCAAATTAGGAAGTACAAGTTGGTAGTTTTACAGAATAGCCATGGGGATGTAAAATATAATATAGGAAATGGAGTAGCCACAAAATTTATACACGTGACCAGCAGACATGAACAAAGTTGTGGGGACTGCCTGAGGGAAGGGGGGTGCTGAGTGGAGGGGGAAAAGGAGGGGAAAATTAGGATAACTATAAGAACATAATCAATAAAACATAAATACAAAAACTGTTTTCAGCAGTGGAAAAGACATCTCGATTGGTGTATTACATCAAATGGAGAGTACTTTGAAGGTGACTTAAGTTTAAACATTTAAGAATAAATATACAATTTTTAAAAAATAAATTCTGCTTTTTGGGGGCATACTCTCTTATATATAAAAAAGCAGGAAAGATGTAGAAACATAAATGGAAGTAAGGCAGCAATAACTCATTTATGTGATAAAATATCATTATCAGTACACTATGCTAAGTATGAATGTTGTGATATTTAGAGTGACCACTAAGAAAATTATAAAGAAAAGAAAAAAAATTAGAAAGACAATGTACTTAAAAACAGCAAAAATAAAACAAGATAGAATCCTAAAATATGTTTAAGTAATCCGTAGGAAAATAAGAGATAAACAAAGGAAGAGGAAAGAGAGGAAACAATCAGAAAACAAGTACTAAAACGGTAGACTTAAGTTATACATATTTACAATTAAACTATATGTAAATGGTTTCAATACTCAAATTATAAGAGCTGAATCTTGATGGAATAGATAAGAAAATGACATATGACTCAAGTGTATGCTTTCTACACGTATGAGGATGAAAAAAGACTATACCCACATTAAACAAAAGTCAGAGTAGTTATATTATCAGATAAAGTATACTTAAGAGCAAAGTAAGTTGCTCTAGAAACAAAGGTCATTACATAATGACAGAAAAGCTCAAGTCACCAAGAAAATGTAGCAATCCTAAATATATATCTACCAAACAACAAAGCTTCAAAATACAAACCTCAGTAAATTAGACTCAAACAATAATAAAATACAACAGAAAAATAAACATTTATAAATAATCTATGAGTCAAAGACAAAGAGTCAAAGAAAAAATTTTTAAAGATTTTATTTATTTTTAGAGTGAGGAAGGGAGAGAGAAAGAGAGGGAGAGAAAGATCAGATTTTTGCACACCCCAAATGGGGCCCTGGCCCACAACCTAGGCATGTGCCCTGACTGGGAATCAAACCTGTGACTTTTCAGTTCGCAGGCTGGCACTCAATCCACTGAGCCACACCAGCCAGGACTCAAAGAGAATTTTTTAAAAATACATTAAACAGAATGGAAATTAAAAATACAACATATCAAAATTTGTGGAATGCAACTAAAATAGATCTGCAAGGTACATTTATAATGCTATATGCTTACATTAATATAAAAGGAAAGGTCTCAAATCAACAATCTAAGTTGTTATGCTGAACAAGAAAGAGAACAAAATAAACTTAAAGCAAGCAAACAGAAGGAAATACTAACACAGAGGGGAGAAGAAAGGTTAAATATGAAAGAACTGAAAAAATAAAGTGTAAATTCTATCCAAAAGAGAAGAGATGTCCTGGGTTTACAGTGGTCATTAACTAGCTGTGTTTAGTTGGGTAAATTGCTTTACTTTCTGAATCTCAGAATTTGCCTGTACAATGCCAGTAAAAATTCCTACCTCCTAGGTTCTTAGAAAGATTAAAGGAGATAATGAAACTAAAGTTCCTTACATATTGCTTCGTTAATAGAAAAAGCACTCAGTGTAGGAAAGAAGAATATCCCACCACTCTGGGATATACGAATGGCAGGAGTTGCATACCTATAAGCAGTTATAAAAAATGGTCAGATGCTCTTAAGTAAAATGTGACGTATTAGTTAATAGTAATATCTGTAGAGTTTATTGCTTTGGCACTAATAGTTACCTGCAAGATTGTCAAGCATAAAGTTCAGTAGCTTTCGGGTTCCATCTGGGTCCTGGTATAAATTGAGAATATCCTGTGATAAAGGATTGCCTAAAGCAGAAGACAAAAATACAATATGTAAGACTTAAAACAGTAAGACCAGAGCAAAAAAAAATTTGCTATAATGAATTTTACTATATTTAATCTAAACATAAATAATGTGAATTTAAAGAAATGCTCTCTGATATTCATAAAGAAAAACTTCAAGTTATTTTTCCCACATGCCACTATTTATATTATATCCTTATCATTTATGTTTGTGAAAATCACATGTATACATACACATAATCATATAATAATCATATAAATATTAATCTTGGTCAATTCTTAGGTAATATCACAACTTGGCACTTGAAGTAACCATTCTAGGTTCTATATTTATCTTTGAGAACAGTATTTTAACTGAAAAACAAAAAGCCCTTATGAGAAAGAATGAATGATATAAAAGAGGAGAGTCATCCTAGTTGGAATATTTATATTACATATGAGAAAAGGAAGATATTTCAAGTGAAAAAGAAAACCTGTTACCAAGACGAGTTAGTAAAATGTGAGATGAGCCCTGGCTGGTGTAGCTCAGTGGATTGAGCACGGGCTGGGAAGCAGAGGGTCCCGGTTCGATTCCCCGTCAGAGCACATGCCTGGGTTGCGGGCCGGGTCCCCAGTGAGGGCCATGTGAGAGGCAACCATACATTGCTATTTCTCTCCCTCTCTGTCTCCCTCCCTTCCCCTCTCTCTAAAATAAATAAATAAAATCTTTAAAAAAAAATGTGAGATGAAAGTGAGGATGGGAGATGGGGGAAGGTAGGACAGGGGATGGGGAGGAATGGAGACTACTGTACCTGAATAACAATAAAGAAAAAGAATTTTTTAATGATACTGATCAAGGATATCTGAGTATTAAGAATACAGATTTATCTTACTCTTCCCAAAAGACAAGATATTGTTAATAGCCTATATATTTCCTTAAGAAATAAAGGTGGTATTTGTTAAGACAAGCATGGAACAATCTGGTAAAGAGATTTGAAAAAACAAAAACCATGGAAATTCCATAAATAAGGTTCTAGCTATTAAAAAAACAAACAAAATCTTCAATGCAACACTCAGCCACCAAAATGGGTAAAATTACAAAGTATTAACCAAAGTGTTAGAAAGAAATGTGCAGTACTTGAAATTCTCAAAAATTGCTGGTGGGAGTGTAAAATCGTACAACTACAGTGAAAATCTAGTTAGCAGTTTCCAGCAGTCTTGAAAGTAGGAAAAGGAACAGTTCCAGGGTAACAAAATGTTTTATATCTTGAGTGAGGCAGTGGTTACATGTGTGTATATTTTTATCAAAATTATTCAAGCTACATACTTAAGTATACTCAATAAAGTGCTAGGGAAAAAATATGATGAATGAGTTAGGCAGTGATTATATACAACTGAAAACAAAATTAGTGAAAAGAAAAAACAGCAAAGAAACTACCCAAAAGGCATCACTAAGAATCAAAAAGATATAAAACATGAGATAGTAAAAGAAAATTAGAGTAAAAAATGTTAATATACATTACCTAGAGCTGCAGACATAAAGAACAGAACTAGCAGTAAATCGGTAAAGACAAAGACCAGAATGATACTGTCAAGTAACTTGACTGATATTTACATAATATTCTATTCAAAACCCGAAAAACATGCATTCATGTGTACATGAATATCACACTTCTAAATTATCCATGGGTCAAAGAAGTCACATGGGAATTTAAAATATTTTCACCGAATTAAAATTAAAAAAAAATTATCAAAATTTATAGGATGCAGCTAACTTGGTGTTTAGAGCAAAATTTATGGCATTAATGGTTATATTACAAAATAAAGATCTAAAATCAATTATCTAATTTCAATATTAAGAATTTAAAACAATAAGAGCAAATTATCCCCAAAGAAACCATAAGGAAGAGAGAAAAAAATCAATTAAAATTTAAAATAGAAAAACAAGAGATTACTACTGAACCCAAAGCATGATACTGTGAAAAAGAGGCAGTAATGATAAACCTATCTTTGACCAGGACAAAAAGACACAACCTATAAATATTAAGAATCAAAGAGTGAACAGCCCATTAGACATTAAAAGAATAAGGAATATTAAAGAAAATATGCCCATAAATTCAACAACTTAGAAGAAATGAACAAATTCCTTAACGACAGAAATTATCGTAACTCAAAAAGAAATGGATAAAAAACTTGGAAAAAATGGCAAAGTAAGAATCTCCAAAAATTTGTCCCTCCATAAAAGCAATAACAACAACAAGAAGCAAAAATTGTCAGAATCAACTACTTCAGAACTCTGGAAATTAACCAAATGATCCCAGCAATCCAGGGAGTATTTACTCAGGAAAAAAGACCAATATGGGTAAAAACAGTGATTTGTGGAGTTTTAACTTCTCCTGGTCCCTTCATTGCCAAGGCAGCTTGGCACCCACGGGAGCTACCAAAACCGAGCGGGAGACTTTCAAAGACTGGCTTTTATCTGACCTGGGTGCTCGTTCCTTGACTCTTCCTGAACGCCAAAAAACACTTCTACTAGAGGGGAGAGAAAAAGGGTTTGGGAGCATGTTTGAGGAAACCATTACTGAAAAATGTTTTAACTTTGTGCTGCCTGAGGTCATAGAAGCAAATGAAGCAAACAGCAGACTACCCAAAAAACTTAAAAGCTTGGAAATAAGATATCAATAGGGGCTTTGAAAAGCTCTTATATATTTTGGGGACCCCAGAAGGCCATATGTATATGGAGCACTATGCACATGCCTAGGAAAAAACTAAAACAGCCTAACCTCTCACCACTTTCTGACCTTCAGGCTATGCACAATATAAAGTGAAGGTTAAGGCAGACTTAAAAACTTCCTGACTGAGTAGTGAAGGAGTACTCAGGCATCCCCAAAACACACACAGAGCCACTTAGCTAAGAGTGGAAGATTTATTGGTTCCAGGCATTTAAGGAAATCTCTGACCACCAAATTAAATGAAGGGCTTGCCCTGCCTGGTGTGGCTCAGTTGGTTGGGTGTTTTCCCACAAAGCAAAAGGTCACTGCTTTGATTCCTGGTCAGAGCACAAGCCTAGGCTACGGGTTCAGTACCTAGATGGGGTGAGAGGCAACCAATCAATGTTCCTCTCTCACATCGATGTTTTTCTCCCTCTCTCCCTCCCCTTCTCTTGAAAAATAAATAAATAAAATCTTTTCAAATAAATAAATAAAGGGCTCAGTGGCCATCCATGATAAAGAATACAAACTTCACAGAATCAGTTAAAAGGTCAGTAAAGCAACAAACAACACTGGAAAGGAGAGAGATTCTGATTTCAGAGTTACCACATTACTTAAAATGTCTAGTTCTTAATTAAAAAAATAATGAAGCATGCAAAGAAATAAGAGAGTATGGTGGGGGGTAGGGGATGCAATCAATATAAATTGTCCCCAAGGACAACAAAAACCACTGCAAGGACTTACTAGAAAAGACTTTAAAAATACAGTATTTTAATATGTTCAAATACCTAGAGAAAATCTGTCTAAAGAATTAAACGTTTAAGAATAGTTTCCCACCAAATAAAGAATATTAAAAAATAAAAATTATAAAAAGGAACAAAATAAAAATTATGATGTTAAAAAGTATAATAAAAGGGCTCAAGCGCAGTATTAGACAGGAAAAAGAAAGGATCTGTGAACTTTAAGATTGAGGTTATACAGTCAGACAACACATCAAATGTACCAGCATAAGCATAATGGAAGTTCCAAAAGAGGAAGAAAAATACAGAAAAAATTTTTGAGTAAATAGTGGCCAAAAGCATCTCAAATTTGATGAACAATATACACATCCAAAAAGCTGAACAAACTCCTAGTAATTTTAAATGAAAGAAATCCACACCTAGGCAAACTGTAGTAAGACTGGGAAGTCAAAGACAAACAGAATCTTGAAAGCAACGCAAAAGGAGTGACTCATCATGTGCAGATCCTCAATAAGATCAACATAGCTGATTTCTCATCAAAAACCATGAAGGCCAAAAGACAGCAGAATGACATATTCAAAGTCGAAAAGAAAAAAGAACTGTCCACCAAAATTCTGTATCTAGCAAAAATAGCCTTCAAAAATAAACAAGAAATTAAGACACTCTCAGATAAACAAGAATTGAGTGAGCATATCACTAGCAGACATATCATTACAAGAAATATCAAAGGGATTCCTTCATACTGAAATAAAAGGACATTGACAGTAACTTCAATCCACATGAAAAAATAAAGAGTATTAGTAAAGGTAACTATGTAGGTACATATAAAAGACAATTTAAATGTAATTTCTGTTTTTTACTCTTTTTATTCATATAACAGACAACTTTACTAATATAAGAGCCGCCAGGCCAGGGCCTTTTTTAATATTATTGATGTTAAATTGATATTAATCCAAATTAGATTGCTCTAAATTAAGATGTTAATTGTAATTCTCAGGGTAACCACTGAAAAATAACTTAAAATAACTATAATATAGCAAAAGAAGGGAATTAACTTGGTACACTTGGAAAATATCCATTTAACGAAACAGAAGTCATTAATTGAAGAACAAAGAAACAAAAAGGATATCAGACATAAAAAACAAACAGGAAAATGTCAGACATACATCCTACCTTATCGGCAAATACATTAAAAGTAGATTAAACTCTGATGAAAAAGCAGAGGTTAGCAGGATAAATTAAAAAACGTAATTCACTACATGCTGTCCATCAGAGACACGCTATAGATTCAAAGGCACGAAGAGGCTGAAAGTAAAGGTGTGCCGCGCAAACAATAACCAGAAGCCAGCTGGAGTGGCTGTGCTAAGAAAAGGATGACCTCCATGCCCTATATCAGTGAAAAACACTGAACCACTTGTTTAAAACATTTCAACAAAGAAAACTCCAGACCCACAGGGTTTTACTGGAAAGTTTAACTGATCATTTTAAAATACAGTAATACAAATGCATGCAAACTCTTCTAGAAAATAGAAGTGTTAAAAATACTTTCCAACTCATTTTAAGAGGTAAGCAGTATCCTGAAATCAAACCAAAGACATTGTAAGAAAAATGTCACAGAACAATATGTATTATCATCATAAATGTATAAAATTCTCAAGAAAATATTAGCAAATCAAGTCCAACAACATATTAAAGGGAGAACACATAATGACCGAGTAGTATTTAAAGTGGAAATAGGGATTAACGAAAGAACACTTATCCACAACCCATGGACACAGACAATATGGGGACTGGCTGGGGGAAGGGAGATGGTGGGGCTGGGAGAAGGTGAAGAAAGGGAGAAACACTGGGAACAACTGCAACAGCAAAAACAATAAAAATAAAGTTAAAAAATAAAATGGAATAAGGGTAATGAAAAAATACAATAAAAAAGGAAAAACATTAAAAAATAAAATGGGAATAGAAGGTTGATTTACTATTTGAAAATCTATCAACATAATTCAGCATACGAACAGACTGAGGAAGAAAAGTCATCTCAACATCTCGTTGTAACTGCATATGCCTGTGAACATTCACTAAAAAGGGGTGAATTCCACCAAATAGAAATTATAGCTGAGTAAAAATGTTACTAAAATCTTTACTTTCAAAAATATATTCGAGGTAAGGTTTCAAAAGTCATCACTCAGGAGTCTAGAAATAAAACGTACAAATTCCAAACCAATAGAAGTATGTAGATTTACAAAAAAGCGAGAGGAAAAACCCTATTTTTAGAAAAGCAAAAAAGGAGAAAAAATCACAGAATGAAAAGGTAAGATAGTAACAATACAAAAATATCAACAATTACAATATAAGTAAGGCAATTTGTCTGAACCCACATATTAAAAACAAAATAAAGTCAGACTGGATTAAAAACAAAGTCCAGCTATATACTATTTGTAAGAGATACACCTAAGAATAAGTACACAGAAAGTTGAAAGTCAACAGATGAGAAAAGATATATTAGACAAACATTAACCAAAAGAAAACCTACATAGCTGTAATATTCATATAGACTATAAGATGAAAAGCCTAACAAGAGAAAAAGAGGCTTGCTACCTAATATCAGGTTTAATTCACCAGAAGGTATAGCAATACACAGCAATATATAGGAATAGTTGGTGCACTTAATAATCTCAAAGGCTACAAAAAGCTGACTGAATTACATAGGGAAATGAACAAATCCACTATTTTAATGGAAAATTTGGCAAAAATATCTTAATTATTACAACATTGAGTCACTGAAAAAAACATAACTGACATGTCCCTGAGGAGATATATCGGAAAAAAGAATAAGAAGGCACATTAATAATCTTAAAGTTGAAGAGGGGGTAATACAGTTATAAATAGAACAGAGAGTTTAAAGCTATATTAAAAATATATCATGAACATTTTTATGCAAATAAGTTTGAAAACTTAAAAAGCTGACAAATTCCAAAAGTACAGATATGGTGCAACAAAACAGATTCATTAACTCTGAAAAAGCCTCAATAGTTCTTACAACTACAAATCCTACTAAATGAAAATAATAAAATCATCTCAATAGATGAATTAAAGCATTTAATAAAATTTAGCACTTGAAAAAGAATTAGGAAAGCAGGAATAAAAGAAAACTTCTAGAAACTAAAAATAAAAATATCAAAAATACAGAGCAAATATCATTCTTAATAGAAAAACATTAAAAGTATTTCCTTTAAAACTGAGAATATAAGAATGCCCAGTATTAAGGCCTCTATTTAATACTGTACTAAACATCCTAGTCAATACATCAAAATCAGAGAAGAAATTAAACATGTAAGAATTTGAAAGGAAAAAACAAAAGAGTTGCTACTAGTAGATGAAATTATTATCTGCATATAAAACTCAAATGAACTTGCAGACAGTTTTAGAAAGAATGAGAAAATAGCCAAGACAGCTTACTATAAAATCCATTTTTTTAAAAAAGTATACAATATTTATATACCACAAGAGCAACTAAGGAGAAAAACCAACTTTTAAAATAAAAAAGACATGGCTTGTAATTGGAAAAAAATACTTATAAAATGCCTAAAAACAAACCCCACAAAAGATGTGCTAGACCAGTGTGCAGGAAGTTACAAAATTTTATTCAAAGACATTAATAAGATGTAAATAAATGGAGAAGCTGCACAAATTCATGGATAGGAAGACTCAATATATTTAAGATATAAATTCTTCCTAAATTGATCCAGATAGTCAATGTAATTCCAAAGTCCCAATAGTTTTTATGAAAGGTAACAACCTGTTCTTATGCATGAGGAAGATCTAAGACACCCACACTGTCAAGACAATGCAGAAGAAAAATAAGGGGAATTCCCGAACCAGACATTAAATCTTAATATAAAGCCATAATAATTGTGATAATGTAGTAATTAGTAAACAGACAAACTGATTATCAGATATATGGAAGATCCTAGAAACAGACCCTAAACATAGCTGATATGAGACGGTTCTTTGCTAATCAGTGAGAAAAGGGAAAACTCTTCACTAAATGGTGCTTAGACAATTGGTAATTCAGAAGGAAAAAAAATTAGACCCCTCCCTAAATTAGACCCCTTGTATCATATTCAAATTCAATTCCAAATGAATGAAAAAATTAACTGTGAAGAGCAAAACTTCACAAAACTTTTAGGAGGCGATATAGAAAAATGTATTTCTGACCTGGAGAAGAGCAGGATTTATTTAACAAGACATACTATGTACTAACTATGAAAGCCTTTAAAATTCAACTACAATAAAAATATCAAATCTATCCATTAAAAGATACCAATAAAGAAAAGCTGCAGAGTGGGAGAAGACATTCACAATACAAAATAGACAAAAGTTCCTCAGTGGATTGAGTGCAGGACTGTGAACCAAAGGGTCATCAGTTAGATTCCCAATCAGAGCACAAGCCTGGGTTATAGGCCAGGTTCCCAGCAAGGGGCACATGAGAGGCAACCATACATTGGTGTTTCTCTCCCTCTCTTTCTCCCTTCCCCTCTCTAAAAATAAATAAAATAAAATCTTTAAAAACATAGACAAAAGACCGCCTACAAATCAATAAGAAATATTCCAAATGAAAATAAGCAAAAGACATCAACAGTAATTTCATAGAAGAAACATGGTCAATAAATATGAAAAGATGCTCAATCTTACTAGCAACCAGAAAAATGCAAATTGAAAGTACAGCTAGAAACTATTTCTTTTTTTTTAATTACTTTATTGTTGTTCATTTACAGTTGTCTGCATTTTCTCCCCTTCCCTCCCCCCAACCTCATCCAAACCCACCTCCCTCCCTTGCTTCCACCCTCCCCCCTGGTTCTGTCCATGTGTCCTTTATAGCAGTTCCTGAAAACCCTTCTCTCCACAGTCCCCTCCCCCCTCCCCTCTGGCTATTGTCAGATTGTTCTTAATTTCATTATCTCTGGTTATATTTTGCCTGTTTTTTTCTGTTTGTTGATTATGTTCCAGTTAAAGGTGAGATCACATGGTATTTGTCCCTCACTGCATGACTTATTTCGCTTAGCATAATGCTCTCCAGTTCCATCCATGCTAGAAACTATTTCATGCACAATAATGGGCATAATTTTTTAAGTCTGACAATATTAAGTGTTGAAAAAAAGGAAAATGAAAACTGCTCTGGCTGGTGTGGCTCAGTGGATTGAGTGCCAGCCTGCAAAGCAAAGGGTCACTGGTTTGATTCCCAGTCAGAGTACATGCCTGGGTTGTGGGCCAGGTCCCCAGTGGGAGGTGCATGAGAGGCAACCACACATTGAAATTTCTCTCTGTCTCTTTTTCTCTCCCTCCCCTCCTCTCTAGAAATAAATAAATAAAATCTTTAAGAAAAATGAAAACTGTATTACTTTTGGGAGTGCATTTTAGTATAACTACCTTGTAAAACACTATGGCATCACCCAATAAAGCTAAGGATGTACAGGCCTCTCTACAAAACAACAGTTCTACTTTTAGGAACTCTACAGGAGACATGCATAAGAACGTTCATGGCCGCACTGTTTATAATAGTCAAAAAGGGGGTGGGGGACTAAGCATCTATGGTAGAATAAATTATAGCATATATCTATGTCAGAATTTAACACAGCAATGAAACAAATAAACTATAATTACATGCATGCATAAACATGGTTGAATCATAGAAAAGGCTGAAAAGAAGCAAGTCCTAGAAAATTACAGACAATACAATTCCAGTTACATAAAGATTAGAACACCTATAACAGATACATACATAACCCCGGTATCTGGCACATAATAGGTGCTCATCAATATCTGTTGAATGTCTGAAAGAAATGTAAAGGAATAGCTAACACACACTCAGGACAGTAGTAACCTCTGAGAGAAGTGGTGAAGATGTTATTAGGAAAAGGCACAAAGGAAACTTAAAATGTACAGAAAGTCTACAACACAATGTGATTATGCCTATTTCCTCATAATCCTACCAACAGTTATTTGATAAAATGTTTGGAATTCTTCAAAACTGATAAATGGAAACTGAGTACAGTTTCAATTTGCATTATTATTATTATGCATAAGGTTATCAATTCTCTATATTTTTATAGCTATTTGTGTATCCTCTTATATCAACTATTAATATGCTCTATAATAGATGTTCTCTTACTGATTTCCAGAAGCTCGTCATTATTTAACACAGTGATAAGTACTTTGACTCTTTATGAACAACAATTAGATTTTCAAAGTGCATTTTTAAAAAAGGTACTTAGTAGACATGAAGACTTAGAAATCAAAAAATACACAAAAATATATTCCCCTTGCTATTCTGTGAAGTGTGTGTGCACATGCGCAAGTCTCTGTCCCACCCAGGGGGGGCTGCGACCTCTGTCCCAGCCCCTGTGCCCCCCACACTGACCCCTGTCCTTTGGTGCTTCCCAGAGGCCCCTCTGAGCTGGCCTGTGGGGTGTGGGGAGCCCCTTGGGCAGGTGGCAGGACCACAAGTAGCTAGACTGTCTCCCACCAGGACCCTGAGCAGAGCCTCAAAGCCGCCAATGCTCCCGGGGCCCCACACTGGCCGATCGGATGGTTGTGGTGGCTGGCATCAGTGCCTTGGCCTGGCTCATGAATTGACACCCCACCCACCATGTGTCTGCGAATACTCTGGCATCCTTTGGCCCTAAGGAGGTTTTTAAATGTGTTATTTATTTCTCTAATCATGACAATTGCTATAAAATAAACAAAAAGTTAGAAAAACTAAAAAAAAAAAGGTACTGAGAACGTCAGGTAATGAGTGTATAGTCATTCATCTTATTTCCTTTAAAATGCATGTGGTTATTCTTTTATATATTTCATGAATAAAAAAATTTACAAGTAAAAGAATCTTCTATTGCCACAGCCCATTTTATTTTAAGGGAGATAAATAATTCTTAGAAGAAGCTTTGAATTTTTCGCAATTACTGAAGTTCTAAATTTTTTATGAACTGGGACATAGATGCCTGAGGACAACTCTTTCAACTATATGTCAGAAAAAGTATTGCTTAACCCATTAGGACATAAATTCTAAATTATTTAAAATAACTGTGTGAGAACTGCTCTTATACCTTTTTGTCCACAAAATTAATACACTTCATATTTTTCTGTTATGTGACTTAAAAGAACACTTCCAATTGCCTGGACTAGCCATGTGTGTAGTTTTAAATTGACCTTTTTATCCTAACTCTTCAAATACCTACCCTTCACATATATTCCTTAAATCTCAAAATAGAACTTCTAAAAGTTATCTTGTTGAGCCCAGATAATCAAAATCATTATCAGAACTTCAATATCTGTGTTTCAGAGGTAGCCAAGAAAATAGAAAAAAAGCACTCCTTTTTTCAGTTTTAAGACAAAATGGACCTCAGAGGCAGCTCATCCTCATTGTTTCTTTTATATGTGCATCACAGTGCTAATTTAAATGCTTCGTTCCACTCCCTCCACTTTTTTGTATACAAAGTACCACTCTGTGGCTATTAAAACTGATTAAGAAATTATTTCAAGTTTTACCTTCCTAAGAATATAAAGTCACCATTCAAAAGGGATATTTTATTCCTTCAATTGCTTTATAAAACCAATCCTGTTTTTACCCTCTTTAACTTTTGAAAGAAGGCAGAAAGGGCTCTGGTTTTCTTTCATTTCTAAAAGGTACTTAACTCTTCTGTACTGGATCATCTGAACAGAAAGTGGCACTGGCAGATAAACAGACTCCCATAGAAGAGAAAAGGGCTACATTTACCATAAAACAAACTAAAATTTAATCGAAAGGAATTTATCTATAGGCATGAACAAAGTGGAGCTAAGGCTGGCGAAGCAGAGTTGATGCCTCATCTAAAAGACTACAGGTCTAAGAAGAGATTTTAACAACTGTGAATCAGAGCACTAGGATCAAAGGCCAGACCAAGACAGTACAATAGTCTCCCCCTTATTATAGCTTCAATGACATGCTGGTAAACTGAGGTCCAAAAATATGAATTGGAAAATTCTAGAAATAAACAGTTAATAAGTTTTACATTGCATACTATCTAAACAGCATGATGATATCTCGTGCTAGCCCATCCTGATTATGAATCATCCCTTTGTCTTGTGTATCCATGGTGCACACACTACCTGCTTGTTAGCAGCTGTCTCAGTTATCACATCAACTGTTGAGGTATCACAGTGCTTGTGTTCAAGTACTGCTTATTTTACTTTAAAATGGCCCCAATGCACAAGAGTAGTGCTCCTTACAATTCAGATGTGCATAAGAGAAACCATAATGTGCTTCCATTAAGTGAAAAGGTGAGTATAGCACAATAAAATATTTTGAGAGAGACTACACTCATATAGTTTTTATTGCAGTGTTTTTACAGTTGTTCTATTTTATTATTAGTTGCTAATCTCTTACTGTGCCTAATTTGTAGACTGAACTTTATCACAGGAATGTATGTATAGGAAAAAATAGTATATACAGGGGTTGGTATTATCATTGGTTTCAGGCATCCAAAGGCTACTGCAGTTTAGAAGACTGACATTTTGACCAGTCCTTCCTTAGAATGAAGGACTAAGAAGATAATAGATATTCTGAATGATTCATTCAGTTGATACTTATTATAAATTTTCTGGGAACATGTCTATATATGAGATAGAATGGAACAGTTATGAAACAGTAATATAATACGTGCTTTTTCAAGAATGTTAAATGCAGTACAAAGGGTCAGTCCACTGGATTCAGGAGTAAATTATTCATTTATCACTGATGTGTTCTCTATCAATATTACAAGGAAGAAAATGGCTGTTCTGATTGATGTTAAAATGGTTATTCTTAGAGACAAAAATATTTAATTATAATCAGTAAAAAAGTATAACTTTTATACTTCATAAATCTAAGATTATAAAAAAATGACAACCATTTCATAATTATTTTTAGAAAGGAACAGACCTATTTTCATTCCAACTCTAGTTGGATGGCTATTTCAACTATATTTATAAAAATGAGATATAGAGTATACAGATTAGGTAAAATATCCCAACAGTTAAATTTCACATGCCTTGGGTTAATTCTCGAGAAAATATTTTTCCACTTCACACATAACTTAAAAAAATCCAAAAAATTCTACAGAAAAAAGCAAGAAAATAAGACTTATCCACTCTCGTCTAAATTATCCAATTTACAAAGGGTTAACTGGATAAGGAAGCCTAATACCATTTCTGTCATTTCAACCAACAACGTCAGCATTCTTTCCACTCTTACTCAAGTTTAATTTTTAATGCTCCATTACATGAACAAGCAATTGCAAACAAAACATGTTCATGGACACTCAAATAATCCTTGAAGGAGGAAAACAAAATACATGAAAGTGTATACTTCATATGCCTTTGATTAATGTTCATTCCTCATGTGCATAGAATGAAATGTTTAACCAATACCACTGTCACTAGGGAGGAAGAGGGGGAGACTGGATGAAAGAAGGTGAAGGGATTAGCCAAAGAGCATTTATGCATGACCCAGGGACATGGATTGTGGTACGGGGATTGTCTGATGAAGGTGGGTGGCTGGGTAGATGTGGGCAAAGGGAAAAAAAGCAGGGACAACAATGATAATATAATTTTTAAAAAAAGAAAAAATGTCTAAGCAATACAGTATATCTGTACTTATCCTCTGAATTTAAAATAAACCCTTTTATGCCATAAGAGAAAATTATACAAATTTCAGTATTTATGTCACTATAAAATGAGTATGACTTTCACCCCAAACTAACTGACATAAGGTGAGTGCCAGATTAAAACATTTTATTTAGAATAATTATACTTACTAGGTATAGCTCATTTTTACTGTTATAATGTTTTCCCTCATACGATCACATATTTGTCAACGCGATTTTATCTGCTCTATCAGGACCCGACATGAGCTATTCCAGAGAAAGTTAAAGTTTACTCTATTATGTCATTCTTTAAAAAAAATAAAGACAACAGAAAAAGTAGTGTTAATTTGAAATGACTCTTCTAAGACATTTTAGGGTTACAGAAAGTTAAAGGTAAAATATAAAAAATAACAAAACATTTCCCCATAAAAGTTTGTTAAAATGATGGCAGCATGTTAATATCCTGAAGTTCAATTCAATATCAAGGAACCACTTTTCTTTCAAGAGAAAGTTCTAAAACCTGACCTATATTGTAACTTAGTCTTTAAAAGACTCAGAATATCTCAATACTGAGTGTTAATGATACATTTTTTAAAAGTTACTCACCTTTCAAACCTAGAGTTTGTAGCTGGAAGAGCCGACCAAGTTCATAAGGCAAAACCCGTAACAGATTGTTATTTAAAAGCAATTCCCTGTTTAAAAAAAACATTGTTTTAGTTGAATTTGTCAAGCTTTATTAATATCTACAATTATTTTCTTAATCTTCCCTCTAACATACCTTGAGTGATGTTTACATTCAAAGCACATTTCTATATGCTTATCTAAAACTGTTATATAATACTAAAGTGCTACAAAATGTGTAACTGCCACACCGTTAACAATGTTTCTATAATTTACTCTCATTATCTAGCACAGATTATTAACGATGTAGGAACTGTATATCATTTTCAGGGTAAATCTACCCTTTCTCTCATCCAAATGTCTATCAGGTCAGAGTGATGGATATTTTTACGGTCCAAAACAAGAGATATCCTTGAACCTAGTCTAATTAATAGAAAAAAGTAAGTTTTTGAAAGTTCAGAATTTAACTATAGTTATTAGCCAATCACCTATATCAATTTTTATCACTGATTACAAATATATTACATCAAGATACTATGATGAACAATCATTGACACAGAACATAAACACAAAAAATAAAACACAAGGTAGCATAACCCTGGCTGGTATAGCCCAGTTGCTTGGAGAATCGTCCCACAGACTGACAGCTTGTAGGCTCGATTTCCCATCAGGGCACATACCCGGGTTGCAGGTTTGATCCCCAGTCAAGATGCATACAAGAAGGCAACCAATTAACATTTCTCTCTCTCTTCCTGCCCCCACCCCTTCCTTTCTCTCTAAGACGATGAAAAAAATATCCTCAGGTGGGAATTAACAAAAAAACAGTAACAACAACATAAGGTAGGACAAGTAATAAGATAGCATAGATAAGGTCTCAGTTTATGATTATAAAATTTTTCTCAGACGATAGAAAAAATACATAGCTCTCTTATTAGATGACTAAAAAGTATCTTAAAAAATAGAAAACCAACAAAAACATACAGTAAGGGGATGATGAGAAACACAATTTTAAAATAATGTTTAATTTTAAACACAGGGCAAATTTTTTAAAAAGAATTACTCAGGTTATAAACAATATAGAAAAGCGATCCTTGTTTGCATTGGGAATGTTTATAAAAGGTCTTAAGATTGCCACAAAAATTTCTCCTACGCATTCTTAAAGAACCCTGGAGAACTAGAAATAAATCCATTTATCAGGTTTTAAGATTTCCTTAATAAGTTATATATAAGTAGTATATAAAACAGAGATATGTCCTAAAAGTCTTACTAAGAAGCACAGTATATTTTCTCAATTATTGCTGATTAGTCTTATGATCATATAGTTGAGCCTAAAGTCAGTATTTTACAACAGTTCCACCCTACCTCAAGTCTGTCAAAAGAACTTGGTAATACAGGCACACTTCTACCTCAAACCTCCAAATTTAAAAGAAAAAGAAATGTCAAGGAAGGCCAACTCAAGCACTGTGCCTAGGCAATTGCTATCACTTGATCTTGGAAACACACATGGAAACCCTACTGTAAGATGAGTAACATCCTCTAATTTTTTTATTTGGTAAATTTAGAATTTCATATAGTGAGTCATATCTATAATATTTTCTCACCTGAGAGACACCATGTTTCCTAGTTCTGCTGGTAAACTTCTGAGTTTATTGGATGACAGATCCAGGTAAACCAGATTATGAAGCTTGGCAATATCAGGTGGAATGCGACTAAGGTAATTGTCATTTAGGTGCAGCGCTGTCAAGTGTGTCAGTGACCAAAGTGAAGTACTTAAGCTCCGCACTCTACCTAAAAGGCAAAATATTGAAGCATTAAACTCTAGGCCCAAGACAAAGACTGAACTACAAGAACTAAAAAGTGGTAGAAGAGTCTATAAATATCTACAGATATTGTATCTCCGACACTTTAATTTTATATTTAATACCATTTGACTGCTTCCAACACACGTGGCCCTTCTTCAATTTCAAGCCACTTTCACCTGACAACCATTTTTTCTCATGGACCCTTCAAGTATTAAGTGAGATGTGGCATAATGAGAAGAATCAGGGTTATGACATGGTTTCAAGGAGAAAGCATGGGCTGAATTGAGCTTTTGTGGTAAGACATCATGAATTTACTTTGAGTCATAGTTCTAACAAAAGTATTTCTCATATACTCCATAAAAATTAACTGCAAGGTTTAGCCACACCTAGATTAGTTTACAAACTTAAATAGGCAAGAGTAATTACTACAATATGGAACCAGCCTTACATTAGCCAGCAGGAAAACCGTTTTACCCCCAAAAGAGACAAGAATCTTCCCCGGCTTTCTGATGTTACAATTATACATTAACTCTGGTTTAGTATTTTCCATTAAGTAAGCATACTAAAGGAAATAGTCACATATTAAGCTTTACAAGTCAGTCAGCATCTTATAGCTATAGTGGAACACATACTAGAAAGTCATAAGACACAGTTCAGAGTCCTGATTTTTACCATTTATTACTTATATAAGTCTGGGCAAATCACTTAGCCTCAGCTTCTATAAAATGTGGTATTATCTAAATGACTTACATAAAGATTATTTTATAAACTTTATTTTTTTATTTTTTCTCTTTAAAATAATTTTAAATTGTTGATTATAAATAAAAACATAATAAAAATAAAATAAAAAATAAAAAGACATCTTACCAAAGACTACACCATGAGATTACTTTAAATGCTTAATGTAGTTTCTGGACTCTTAAGAAATTTGAATTCAAGTCCCAGTTTTGCCATATACTACCTGATTGAGAGTGTGTGAGTTATTTAAACATTCTGTCTTATGGTTTCCTCACTTGTAAATGTCAATGAAAATTATCATTATTATACCTATATCCACCGAATTGTTTCAAGAAATATTGAGCCCCGCCTGATGTGGTTCAGTGGACTGAGTACCGGCCTGCAAACCAAAGGGCTGCCGGTTTAATTCCCAGTCAGGGCACATGCCTGGGTTGAGGGCCAGGCCCCCAATAGGGAGTGCATGAGAGGCAACCACACATTGATGTTTCTCTCCCTCTCTTGCTCCCTCTTTTCCTCTCTCTAAAAATAAACAAAATCTCTTAAAAAATAAATAAATTATAAAAAAAATTATCTTAAAAAAAGAAATATTGAAATGCAAGTAAAGTGCTTAACCCACCAAAAAAGATTATTTTATAAACTTTACAAGAGTAAAATGATATTTTAATTATGTATCGCTTCAAACAATTGATTCTGACTTAAAAAGCAGTAGGAGGTAGAGAGGGCACAAAATCTCAAAAAGGAAGTGTTACTTTTCATGGAGCAATAAACTCAAACTCAGATCTTCTGTCCAGGGTTCTTTCTACCACAGGTCCCTTCACACTATCTACAATATAATTAGGCTTCAAATGCCAACTAGGATTTTGCACTTTAATAGGAAAACAAAGTTTTTAAGAGAAACTTACTTCAGTTTTACCCAGGGTTTAATCGAGCGGTTCTCAATCAGGGACAATTTTGCTCCCCAAGGGACTCTGGCAATCTGGAGACACTGTTGGTTGTCGAGCTAGAGGCGTGCTGCTGGCATCTAGTGGGTAGAGGCCAGAAACGCTGCTAAACACCCCACAGGTACAACAGCCCACAGCCACAAAAGACTGTTTAGGCCTAAGTATCAGCGGTACCAACTTGAGAAACCCTAGGTTAACCTAATACTCATATTCATTCTTTTGATTATCCATCACCTATTTAGCTAAATGTACAGGTAATTCTTGCTATTGACAATATAATGTGGGTTTAATGCGCCAAATGAAATCCTCCTGGGGAAATAAACTACATTCTATACATAAATCTGTATTGTATCAATTCACAAAGGAAAAACAGTACTCATATTCTATTTTTAAATAACTTTTAACTTTGTAATAATTTTAGATATATAGAAAAGTTACCAAGATAATACAGAGTTCCTGTATACCCACCATCCAATTTCCCCTAATATTAACATCTTATCTTACCATGGTACATTTGTCAAAACTAGAACTAACACTGGTAAATTACTATTAACTAATTTAATTTGGATTTCACCCATTTTTACAATTTTGTGTTCCAGGATTCAACTTTGCATTTAATCATTCTGTCTCCTTAGTCTCTTTGGGTCTATGACACGTCCTCATCCTTTCCTTGTTTTTCTGACCTTGACAATCTCGAGGACTACTAATTAGGTATTTCGTAGAACGTCCTTTGGTTGAGTTTATTTTATGTTTCTCACTATTAGACTGGGTTTACGAGCTTTTAGAAATCATATTCAATTTTACCAAATCCTAAATGTGTAAGGTCATATAACAGTTATCACATCTGTTGAAATAAACAGCCTCTGGCTTTCCTACTCTACCAACATTGTGATGACAGGAGGTTTCAACTTACAAAAATAACTGCAATAGCCAAAGCAAAATCTATTATGTCACAAAACCTGATTTTTGTCCTGACTGACGTAGCTCAGTTGGGTGGGTGTCATCCTGCAAAGTAAAAGGTTGCCGGTTTGATTCCCAGTCAGGGTACCTGCATGGGTTGCAGGCCCAGTTCCCAGTCAGGGTGTGTGCGAGAGGTCACCAATTGATGTTTCTCTCTCACATCGGTGTTTCTCTCCCCCTCTTTCTCCCTCCCTTCCTCTCTAAGAATAAACAAATAAAAACCTAAAGAAGATTTTGAAAAAAAAAAATTGATTTTACTTAGAAAATGGACTCCCAATGTCTTCAATTCCAGATGCCAACTCTGGCTCAAGGTATTAATCTCGAAAGAATATGAACAAATATACTTAGTTATAGATAAAATAAACATTAGTATCTCAGTATATTTTCTTGATTGTTTCATCTAATTAAAAATGTACAACAAAATAAAAAATATAACAATACAACTCTTGTTCATTATACCCTGAATCAAATGCTTCAGATTCTACTCACCCGAGATTTCTAATTCTGCCCAGTGAGATTTTTTCCCATTGGCTACCTCCTCTGCTGACATGATGGTATAAATTTTGCGAGGATCTGGAGGATCATATTTTTCCTTTGGCATCCCTATTAGTCTGTAAAAAAAAAAAATCATTAGAGTCTTATAGGAAGAAGAGGAGAAAATGGGATAGTAAGTTTTCTTTTTTTGTCTCCCCCTTACCCCTTACTAGGCTACTAAGTCATTTTACACCACAAATTCTCATTAGGAGAAAAATACATCTGCAGTATGCTATGTTCTTGCAGGAACTCAGTAAAAGATTCATAGGGGAAAATTCAAACAAGAAATGATACTGGACTTCACAATGAACACTGTGGTTGCTTCCCAAACATTCATTCCACCCATTACCCGTCATTTAGCTACCTTGCTTTCCAAGACAGACTGACCCTACAACCAGTTTTCTGAATGGACTCTGACTAGTCTAGGAGAGAATCAGGATAATCCTATCCTTCTTGCCTCAGTCATATTCAGATATCCCATATCTAAGACAATAGCACGTGACATTCCCCTAGTCACATAAATTAATTCACAAGTATCTAACAATCATGAAGCTTGAAACTCTTCTATGTTTACGGGAGAAGCAGGTCCCTCTCTCCCACTGATCATAAATGATCAAATTGCTATTGGCAGCCATCCAACAACTATAAGGGAAACCAGCCATAGAAGTCAGAGTCTAGAAAGTACAGGAAGACAGCCAGATTGCTCACCAATCCAGACCTGTAGTACTCCCAAACACTTTTGTTTTGGATATGCAAGGCAATACATTTTGCTTATTGTTTGAACTAGTCTGAGTTGTGCTTTCTGTTATTTGCAATCAAAAGCCTACTAATTAGGATGATCATATATCTTGATTTGCATGGGCCAGGTTTGGTTTACATCTGTTGTTCTTAGATAATTATTAATGTCAGTCCTTTTCACTCACAAAAGTGTCAGATTTGGATGATGAGTTTACATGGCCACCCTCACTGAAACTAGTATCATACAGTCTTTGTGCAATTAACAAAATAATCATTGAACAATCAAAAGTGATGACCAACTGGACATAAAACTCCTCTAATGTACATGTATGAAACAGATGACAAATGGCTCTTAAAGTAAGCATTGAAGGGGTCCAAGACAAGAATTACCACTTGGTAACTGGTAGAAAATAAAACCCAGTTCAGATCTAACAAGAATAGTAAATAACAAAGTCCTGAACCTAATTAAACTCCTGCATGCTATCAGTAAATTGCCTCATAGTATTTATAGTTGATTTTTTGCTCATACTTTAACATACATACACAACACATACATGCCAAAAAAAAAAAGTGTCTAAATCTGGGAGTGTTTCTAAGTGGAGTTCAGAATTTATATCTCAATAGAAGAGTTACTTTCAGATGTCTGAAATTTGTTATACACAGAGAAAAAAAATTACAGGTATTCTATCATGTTTCAAGAAGTCAAAGCTAGTTTATGAGTACAATTAAAGTTTCCCATACCATAATTTGCCCTCTTACTTCCATAGTTAAAAACAGCCATTCTGTTGCCCTTACTAAAAGGGGCAAAGAGAAAGTTTTCCAGATTCATTGATCTCTTATAGTAATTAGCTTCCAAATTTCCACGTGAAACCTTTCTGCTTTAATTTTATCATACAATCTGGCTGATAATAAACCATTTTTTATTTCCCATAACTGTCCCAGATCTTCAAACAGCACAAAGAATAAGATCATTTTCCACATGGGAAAAAATTTATTTCTATCACATTCAACCTATGTAAAATACCTCTGAAAATAAAATTTTAGACAACAAGGTTTTCAGAATTTCTACTGTGCATGACAAAGCATGTGTCTCTCTGTAGGTACCTCTGCATACTAATAAAGAGTCTACAAAAACAGAAGATCAAAGCCATGATCAAAGCTAAATCAAACAGATCCAAATCCAAAGACATGCTATAAATCCATTACCTACAAGGAGGACGAATAAAAGACAGACACTACAAAATTTGCAAAAACTTATGTTTCATTAATTTTAGATCCTTCTTATAAAGCATAATGCATAGGATTAGAGGTCAATTTAATTTGGCTGTTTTAATCATGGGCTTTCACCAGATGATATGTTTCTTAAGGGGACTGTGAGTTATTTCCACGTGGATGCATATCCTTTTTATATCTCTATACAGTTCCTTCCACATAGCAGGCACTTAATATGTATTTATGGAATGATTATGTTTTATGATCCTAAAATATACCATCTTCCACCCATCCTTCCCATCTCACAGCCAATTAACAGTCAATGTTTTTCTAAAAATTAACCTCAAGAGGTGGTAATAAATCCACCTGTTCAATTTCCCTAGGATTTTAAAAACCCCTTCTGGCCCTCTATTTCTACTCTTCCAACAGCTTCTATATAAAACTATATATTTTTCAATATTTCACAAGTTTCAATCTTTGTAAGTCCTTTAAAATTTACAAAATCTGTTTCTGCAAAACAGATCCATAAAATGTTTGCCAATTTCTACAATATGTAAAAACCAAAGTAATATTAATATTGTCATATAAGAGGTCAGAGGTCTCTTTGGATTTGATTAGGAAGCCAATAAAAATACAAGTTACTTAATTCTCAAAGTGAATCTAGATTTGGATTGTCTGACTGAAGCTAAAACATTTTTCACTTGAGTCAACTAAGTACTTTAGTAGAATCTATACTTCCAGCAGTCACTACTGTCCCAAACATGCGGTTTTCAAAGTGCTACTAACAACCTGGAAAACTCAAATTTAGAAAATTGATCAATTATTGACTCCTCCTATTCAGTTTTATTTTTCTCTCTCGTTCCTCAGTATCAACCCCCTTGGAAACACACCACAAAAACTTATTTTAAAATAACTTAAAATATAAAATGATAATCAAAGCTAATTTAAATTTCTAAATGTTACACTGATAATATGGTTTCTCATACATAGGCCATTCGAAGGCTTAAATACTGAGTGACAGATTTACTTTTTTATCCAAGAAATTGAAATGTTTTATTTTGGAAAGCATTAACAGTTACTTCCTTTCCTATCTTCCTTTTCAAACTTGTGAAATGGAAGAAGTCTTTTTTCCTTACCATTTAAAAAATGTTTATTTAATATTGGATAAAAATATACTACCTTAGCTTTGAAAAGATAACTAAATAAGAAGGAGGGCTTCAAAGCATTTCCTTCCCCCTCTGCTTTCCAGGATGAGAAATATTTTTCTTCTTTTATTATTGTTTTTTTATTTTTCAATTACAGTTTACATTCAACATTATTTTGTATTAGTTTCAAGTATACAGCACAGGGTTAAACAATCATATACTTTACAAAGTGGTGCCCAATGTTTCAAGTACCCACTTGCCACTGTACATAGTTATTATACTATTATTGACTATCATTCCCCATGCTGTACTTTACATCCCTGTGACTGTGTTGCGACTACCAATTTATACTTCTTAATCCCTTCATCTTTTACACCCAGCCCCAAATCCCCTCCCCTCTGGCAACCACCTGTGTGATCTCTGTATCTATGAATCTGTTTCTATTTTGTTCATTCATTTATTGGAACGAATGAATGAAAACGTAAAAGAAGCAGGTTTTTGAATTCGTTTTTCTAAATTTCTAATTTCTACATCTTACATCAGTTCCCAAAGCATCCTTCCATTACATCAACCTGATCTATACTGATCACATAACAAAATAAACTAAAAGCCTCTTCTCAACACAACCTTTTAAACTTCCCAGTCTTTGACCCCATTTCAACACTATAAAAAGCACTTCACATAGCCCTCCAAATACTAACCACATAAGCTTCTTTGAATCTACTCTCCTTCATTTCTTGGACCTTAGCCCATCACTTATGCAGGCCCCCTAGATTCTAGCACAAAATTCCTGAGAGTAAGCATCAGTCCTGAAAAAAACCTGGTCATCTCCTACTTCTTAGTTCCTATACAAACTATTGTGAGAATAAACAAGATTTTTTGTTTATTTTCCATGACTGAAGGAGCCCTGGGAAAATTTAAGTTGGGAGTTTTCAAAACCAAAATAAAATACAAGATAACTACATAACATGCTGTTTCAATGAATAGCATATTAAAAAAATATATGAAATGTAGCCAAATATACTACTGTTAAAAAATCAAAATCTGCCCAGCTGGTGTAGCTCAGTGGATTGAGCACGGGCTGGGAACCAGAGGGTCCTGGTTCAATTCCCAGTCAGGACACATGCCTAGGTTGCGGGCCAGGTCCCCAGTGAGGATCATGTGAGAGGCAACCATACATTGCTCTTTCTCCCTCCCTTCTCCTCTCTCTAAAAATAAATAAATAAAATCTTGCCCGGCTGGTGTAGCTCAGTGGATTGAGCGCGTTCTGGGAACCAGAGGGTCCCGGTTCGATTCCCAGTCGGGGCACATGCCTGGGTTGCGGGCCAGGTCCCCAATGAGGACCATGTGAGAGGCAACCATACATTGCTCTTTCTCCCTCCCTTCTCTCTCTGAAAATAAATAAATAAAATCTTAAAAAAAAAAATCACAAATCTCAGGTTTCATGTCTGGGGCTAGGAAAATAATGCATCATAACTACCTCTCTCCCCTACAAAAAATATAATACTAATCTGAGCTGAATCAGAGCTATCTGTTAAAGGCTAAAACTATACTCTCAATATTGGTCATCTGAAACAGTTTACCGAAAAAACAGCAGACTCTACAGCGCATATAAAGATAGAAGTCCTTATGGTGTTAAACCACAGTTTCCCTATCAGCACCCTATTTTCAGCACAATTCAAATTATTTCATTTTTAATTATTTTTATTAATTACAGTCTAAAATCAACACTATTTTGTTATTAGTTTCAGGTTTAGAGCATAGTGGTTAGACAACCATGTACTTTACAAAGTGTTTCTCCCAATATTTCCAGTACCCATCGTACAAAGGTTTTACAATATGGACTATATTCCTTCTGCTGTACTTTACATCCCCGTGACTATTCTGTAACTACTAAAACGTATTTCTTAATCCCAACTCCTATTTCACCCATTCCTTCAAACCCTACCCCTCTGGCAACCATGTGTCTGTTCTCTGTATCTTTGAGTCTGTTCAATTTTGTTTATATTGTAATTTTTTAATTTCTTTATTTTTTATTGTTCAAGAACAGCTGTCTCCACTTTCCCCACCACCACCATCTCCTGCCCCACCCACCCCCACCTCCCAGCCTCAATCCTACCCCCTTGTGGCTTTGTCCATGGGTCTTTTACACATGTCTAAGTTTAAATATGTCTAAGTTTACCTTCTTTAATAAAGCAAAATAACCCTACACTGCAGCATTTCTGAAGTTTCTATTTCCTCACCAATATCTACTTTTTACTACACACAACTATGAATCATCATAAATGTCATATAAAATTTTTTACTTTCCCTGAATGGGCTCATCAGCTGATAATTAAAAAAACAGCACCTAGCAAATCACACTGCATATAGTAACACCATAAAGACTGGTGGCAATCAAAGCTTAAAGACATCCTGAGATAAACAACAATTTCACTAGTATTCCCACTCTACTTCTGTGCTACGGGCCTCTAGATGGCATTTGTCCTTAATGACATGTTCCACTAGAGTCCGTAAATGAAACATTCAAAAAGAACCCCACAGTTGTCATGTTATCTCCTGACCTGTTGCCACTCTAAACAAAAGGAAACCCATGTTTTATCACGATAAAGTTACACATCATTGTGAAAAAAATACTGTAATATTCAGACTTTTGGAATTCCATGTTTCTGATCAGTTTAACATTTATTCAACAAATATTTATTATAGACACACTATCATGTATTATACCAAACAGCAGGACTTCGACAGTGAACAAGATGAACGACATCCCTGCCCTTTGTGTAGTTTGCACCCACTAATCATATAATACCTAGGACTGACAAGGATGCTGCATACAACCTCCCAATATCTTTGTGTGGATGTTTACACACTCACTCACACACATGCACATGCTCATATTTTGCTGGTGGTAAAGCAAAATGGTACCACCACTTTGGAAAACAGTTTTGGTTGTTTCTCATAAAGTTACAAAGAGCACATATGCAAGTTAGCAGTCTCATTTTTAGATAGTTTCCCTAGCAAAATAGTAACTTATAATCACACACAAACTTGTACATAAATGTATCCAGCAACTTTATTCTTAATCACCCCAAACTGGAAACAACTCAAACGTCCTCCAACTGATGACTAGATAAACCACGGTTCAGCCATACAATAAAATACTACTCAGCAATAAAAAGGACTGAACTATTGATCCACACGACATGGATAAATGTAAAACGCATTAAGCTAAATCAAAAGACATCTAGGTTGCTCCCAAGTTTTAGCAATTATGAAGAAAGCTGCTATAAACATCCATGTGAAAGTTTTTGTGTGACATATGTTTTCAATTTATTTGAGTACATACAAAGGAGAATGATTAATGGTTGGATCATATGGTAAGACTGTTCAGTTTTATAAGAAATTGCCAAAGAGTATTCCAAACTAGCTATACCATTTTGCATTCCCACTAGTAATGAAAGAGTTCCTGTTCTGGCAGGTGTGGCTCAGCTGGCTGGGCATCATCCTGCAAACTGAAAGGTGGTGGGTTTGATTCCCAGTCAGGGCACGTGCCTAGGTTGTGGGTTCAGTCCCAGCTGGGGCACATAAGAAAGGCAACCAACAAATGCTTCTCTTCTCACAGTGATGTTTCTCTCCCTCTCTCTCTCTCCCTGCCTTCCCCCCTCTCTAAAAAAATAAAAAAATAAAAATTAATTAAAACTTTTTTTAAAATTTAAAAAGAAAACAATTTCTGCTGCTCTACATCCTGGTCAGCATTTGGTATTTTCAATGTTTTGGATTTCAGCCATTCTAATAGATGTGTAATATTTTGTTATTATTTTACAATTAAAACTTTTATTTTAAATTAAACATTTTAAAGCATTTGAACATATATTTGAAGATATAGGCATATCTTTCACATTTTAAAAAGTAATCTTTGCAATATTCTGATAATAACCTAACGAGTTATCAATACTGAGAAAGGTATATATTACTTACAGACATCTAGAAATTACCAAGATAAATAACAATCTTGTACTATAAAAATGAAAAGATTAATAAAATGATAAAATTCTGCAAATAAAGGTAATTTAAAAATACTTAGATTCACAAAATTAATGAGTTATAGAAAGATCTCAGTGTCCATTTAAATATTCTTATTTTCTTTGATCAAAGGCAATATATTTAAACCTTTTTGTGAACTGTTTAGTTATTATAAGCTTAAGACTACATAAGTGTACTATGGCATATGAATCCTCTAAGGACTATTCATCTGTTGCATCCATAATATTTTTCTTAAGTTTTTTTCCATGTTCTGATTAAGGAAATTTAACTTGGGTATTAATTTAAACTATAAATGTAGGACATTTTTCTTCTATAAGTCACTCATTTACACATAAGAATACCTTAAAAATCATTTGGTATTATGAAAATACTATGATAAGGCAAACGACGTCTAAAGGAAAGAGGTATTTTTAATTTATGGATTACGAACCATATTCTTCCCAGAAAATATACACATACACACATACATCTGAAGCATAAAGATTATATTCAAAAGCATGTTTTAAGAACTTACTACAAGTAACACTTTATACTATATTTGTTCTTTAGTTTTTCAATAATTTTAGTTCAAATAAAATACCCTGGGTTACTACTTTTTTCTGAAGAGCCTAAAGTTCTTATGACTGCCTAAGGACAAAAAGCTACCTCCAAGCAATAATTTCCTTTCTTGGCATAGGAAATATTTGTTTTCCCAACCATCTCTGAACATAACGTAAGAAGCGAAATCAATAAAATATGTGATTCTCTGTCTGTTCTTTTTGAAACCAAAGTACAATGACATATAAAAAAGTTTAGGTCTGGGTGTTATCCATTGAAAACTTCCCCAGATGCCTAAATCCATGGCACTACCCAGGCAAGAAAGGATTTTTTTTAAAGCTATCACTTTGAGCAGTCACCAATAAAAGATGCTCTATTGACCAATCCCAGTAGCAGAAACTAAATCGAACAGCTATACTAAAGTGAAAGTATGAGAAAGATCTACTGAATAAAATTAATGGCTCTCTAAAATGTGAGTACTGATTAATAAAACTATCATGGCTTATTCAAAGAAACACTAAAATAACAAATCACAGCCTCCTATCACAGCACACACTAAAGTCCCCTCTAAAAATGTAGCTCTCAACCAGGTATGATTTTGCCCCTCAGGACATCTGGCAATGTCTAGACATTTTAGACATTTTTAGTTGTCACAACTTGAGGAAATTGTGCTAACTGCATCTAGTAAGTAGAAGTCATGGATGCTGCTAAACATCCTACAATGCTCTTGACAGGCCCTCACAAGAAATATCTTGCTCAAAATGTCAATAGTACCAAGGTTGAGAATTCCTGCACAAAAATGACATAATCATAAGTCCAGAATACATGTTAAACGAGTGATTAGAAAGTCAAATACTACTGGGAGAAATATCATATGATAGAGGGAAAGGGGAAAAGGTATGAATTCCGTATGCCCACAAGTTCTTGACCAAAGAAGACATCATGGCCAATTAAAATTGTCTCTAGGCGCTTAGACAAGCAGATAGGTATTCCACCAAAGGCTGAGCATCTCAGCAGTTTCCAAAGGGAGACAAGTAACAGGTTGTAACTACCATGTGATTAGCGCCAACCATATTAAAACATTATCCATAGTGTTTAACATGATTAATTCACTTGGTAATCACAACTACTGTAAGTTGTAGATATTTTAATAACCTGTATTTTAGAAAAGTACAAGGAATTTATTTCTGGTTACATCGCTAGTAGCTAGCAGAGCTGGGATTTAACCCAGGTAGTGTGATTTTATAGTCCCAGTCTTAGCCAATATACCATGGGTGTCAAACTCATTTTCACTGGGGGCCACATCAGCCTTGTGGCTGCCTTCAAAGGGCTGAATGTAATTTTAGGACTATATAAATGTAACTACTCCTTAACCAGGGACAAAGAGCTTGGCACTGCCACCGGGTAGACACAAGGTGCCCAGCCAGATAAAACAAGGTGGAGGGCCAGATTTGGCACACGGGCCTTGTGTTTGCCACCTGTGCCATACTGCTGCACATGCTGGACCTGGAAAAGTCTGAGGACAAAGCAGGAAAACGCAAAGAAACTTCACCAAAACTCTGGGCCTTTTCCTGAGGACTAAGCAGCAGCCATCAATTCCTAGGTGTTGGGTAGGGGAACTGAGAAAGATACAGCTAATATAACTAACTACAGAAACTGCTCAGTATCAAAAGACAGATAAGCTCTCTGGTGGGGAAAAGTATATGGGGAGTGTATATGTGTGATTAATTATGAATTTCACTAAAATGAAGTGTGTACCACAAAATTAACAAGTAATAATAAACTATACACCACCTATTATTGTAAGTTCCATATAGCCAACAGACTCTCACAGAATGTTTTAGTTAATTTGTTGCTGAACTCTTGTTTCTGTAGCCAACTTATGACTGCAACTGATAAATGAATACCATACCAACATTAATGATGTTTGATCATTTATTTCATTTACATTAAAAAGATAAAAGTGAAACAACAAAGTCTTGTCAGAACTTTACTTGTTTGTCAATCACATGAGCAATTTCTTGGCTGATAATGATTGTCTAATACCAGAAAAATATTTCCTTACTATTTTGGGCTATTCACAACAGACTTAGAATGTACTAAAGTTTAAGCTGGATTATTACTATTTCCTCTATCTCTTTGTTAAGACTAGTCAATCAACAAATGAAGCTCTATTTGTAGCATTTGCCTATTTCTGTGGTACACTCTAACCTGCATTTGTGGTACAAAGTCTCCCATATCAATGGCAGATTTGAAGCTATCAATAGGATGCCTACTAACACATCATATCATATTTCAGACATAAATAACCTCAATAGCAAGGATAGCAGTAAAATAATTAGGAAGTAATGTATTTTGAGTATTTGTTTCTAGTAGGATTTAATTTTATTACATAATTTAATTTTAAAAGGTTGTATTTACCGTATTTTTTGGACTATAAAACGTACTGGACCATAAGACACACCTAGGTTTTAGAGGAGGAAAATTAGGGAAAAAAATTTTTGAAGCAAAAAATGTGGTAAAATATTTAACAACATAAACAACAGTATTTCACCACTGTAAATGTAAACAGAACTCAACAGCAGCATTAACAACCATCACGACTGACTTTAAGCTTTAAGTACGGAAACTCCTCTAATCATCAGGGAACCCCAAGAACTCCTCGTCACTACTGTCTGCACTTATGAAGCGCAGTTCCTCAGAAT
>PVJI01014149.1:0-45241 GCA_004026765.1 Micronycteris hirsuta
AAAGAACCTATTCACTCCAATGTTCATAGCAGCACAATTCACAATATCCAAGTGCAGGAAACAACCTAAGTGCCCATCTACAAATGAATGGATCAGGAAACTATGGTTCATTTACACAATGGAATTCTATGCAGCAGAGAGGAAGAAGGAGCTTATACCCTTTGCAACAGCACGGATGCATCTGGAGAGCATTATGCTAAGTGAAGTAAGCCAGGTGGTGAGGGACAAATACCATATGATCTCACCTTTAACTGGAACATAATCAACAAAAGCAAAAAGCAAGCAAAACTTAACCAGAGACATTGTAATTAAGAACAATCTAACAATAGCCAGGGGGGAGGGTGCACGGGACAATAGGGAGAAGGGTTTATAGGAACCACTATAGAGACACATGGACAGAACCAAGGGTGGGGTGGGGGGCCGGAAAGAGAGGTGGGATTGGAGGGGGAGGGGAGGGGAGAGTATGCAGACAACTGTAATTGAACAACAATAAAGTTAAAAAAAAAAAGAAAGAAAGAAGTAAATTTAACACTCTTCTGTCTAATTGGTAGAACAAACATAAAAATCACTAAGTATAAAAAAGACCAGACTAATATTATCAACCAAATTGACATAATTGATATCAATAGAGTACTTCATCTTAACCCAAAATAATATACATTTTTAGTGCATAAAGAATATTTACCAAGATAAATCATATTCTGGGCTAAAAGTACATCTCAATAAATTTAAGAGGATTAAAATCATGCAAAGTATTTTTTCAGATGGAAACAGAATTAAACTAGAAGTAATAAAAAAGATCTATAAATTTCAAATATTTAGAATTATTAAGTAATTCAAAGAAGAAATCCTAAAAAGGCTATAAACTATTTTGAATAGAGTAAAAATGAAATTATAATATATTTTGAAAATTTGACGATATAATTAAAGTTATGGCTAGCTTTAAATTTATAAAATTAAATACGTATAATTGAAAAGAATAAATATCTCAAATCAATGATACAAGTTTCTACCTTAAGAACAGAGGCAAAAACAGCAAACACATTCAAAGTAAGCAGAAAGGAAAAATAACAAAGGTGAGTTAAAAATCAAAGAAATTAAAAACATAGCCACAACAGAGAGAAGTCAATACAAAAAAAAAAAAAACACTCCTTGAGAATACCAATAATATTGTTAGTCATCAAGCCAAAGTATCAGAAGAAAGGAAGAAGATACAATTTTCCAATATAAAAAATGGGGATGTTGATGAAAAACTAATAGTATGGAAGCACTGATAGATAAGAAAGTATCATGAACAATTTTTCTGCCAACAAATTTTACAAAAAATGAAATAAAATTTTTTGAAATATACAACTTATAAAGTTTATTCAAGATTAAAGAAATCTTTATAACAATATATGTATACATAATTATATTTGTAATTAAATATTTTCAATTTAAAATAATTTTATATTCAGACATCTTCACTGGTGAATTCTTACATTTAATGAAGAAATGAATTCAATTCTATACCTATTCTTTCAGAAAAGAAAGAATACTTCTTAACTCAGTTTACGACACCAAAATAAGACAAAAGCATTATAAGAAAGTAAAATAGCAGGTCTGTGTCCTTCATTAACAAGTATGCAAAATTCCTTAACCAAATATTAACAAATCAAATCCAGCAGTTATATAGAAGAGATAATAAAGAAATCATATACAACTAGGCTTAATTTTAGGCACCCCGGTTGGTTTAATATTTGAAAACCAAAAATGTGTTTTACCATATTCATAGATTAAAGAAGAAAAAACATAATTACCTCAATATATGCAAAAATTTATTTGGCAAAATTTAGCACGCATTCATAATTAAAAACCTCATAAAATTAAGAACAAATGAGAATTTTCTCTACTTTGTAAAGGACATCTAGGAAAGGCCCTTGCTTGTCTTCAGACTGAGACTACTTTACTGACTACTTTAGTCTTGATACTGGAAACAAGGCAAGAATGAAAGACAATAAGCACATCATCATAAGTCATTGGGGAAATGCACATTAAAATCACTATAGGATACCAATGATATATCTTGTAGAATGGCTAAAATTAAAGAGACTGAAAATACGAAGTTTGGGGGAAAATGTGTAGCAACTGGAACTCTCACATATTGCTGCTGGGAATGCAAAATCACACAGCTGCTTTGAAAGAAGATGTAGCAGTTTTTTTAAAAAAGTTAAACATTAAGAGTTTTTAAGAGCAATTTTAAGAGCAATTTCACTTTTAAGTATTTACCCTGAGAAAAATAAAACATATTTACACAGGAAGAGTACTATTTGAATGATTATGGCATCTTATTAAAATCACCCGGGACAAAAAAAACACTAGTATTCATCAACTGGTGAACAGATAAACAAATCATGGTATACCCATACAACAGGATGACAATCAGCAATAGCAGGAACAAACCATTGATAGCCATGTGATACCCATCACTAAGGATGATTTTCTAATGCATTTGCTAAGTGAAAGGAGCTAGACAAGTGAGACTTGATACTATTTGATTACATTTATATAATATTCTAGGAAATGCACAACTCTAGTGACAGAGAGCAGATAAGACTTTCCATGGGGCCAGAGGGTGGGGTGGAGGTCAGAAATGGCTGCAAAGATAAGGGAATTTTTTGTAATCATGGAAATATCTTATGTCATACCTGTGATGCTGCTTAAATGACATATGTTTATCACAACTAATTTTCTAATTTATATAGTTAAAATTGATGAATGATATGTAAATTATATCTCAATAAAGCTGATTTTAAAAAGACAAATGAATTTAATTGATATCTTCAGAGCATTTAACCTCAAAGCAGCAGAATATACATACTTTACAAGTGCACAGAATATTTTCTAGGACAGACCACATACTAGGACACAAAACAAGTCTCAAAAAATTTAAGAAGATTGAAATCATATCAATCACCTTCTCTGACCAAAATGCCATAAATTAGAAATCATCCAAAAGAAGAACACTGAAAATCATGCAAAGACATGAAAGCTAAAACACATGTTATTAAATAATGAATGAGTCAACAATGAGATCGAGGAAGAAATCAAAAGATAACTTGAAGCAAGTTAAAATGAGGACACAACAATCTAAAGTCTGTGGGACACTGGCAAAGCAATCCTAAGTGGGAAATTCATAGCATTACAGATATTTCTCAAAAAAACAAGAAAGCTCCCCCCACAAAAAAAACCCAATCAATTTCACATTTAAAGGAACTTGTGAAGGAACAACAAGCAAAGCCCAATTTGAGTAGAAGGAAGGAAATAATTAATATAAGAGCACAAATAAATGAAATAGAGTCTAAACAATTATACAAAAGATCAATGAATCCAAGAGATGTTTCTTCGAAAAGATAAACGGGATTGACAAGTCTTTAACCAGACTCATTAAAACAAAAAGGGGACCCAAATAAATAAAATAAAAAATGAAAGAGGAGAAATAACAATTGACACCAAAGAAATACAAAGGATTGTAAGAAAATATTATGAACAATTATATGTCAACAAACTGGATAACCTGGACAAAGTGGATACATTCTTAGAAACATTAAATCTTCCAAAACTAAATCAGGAAGAATCAGAGAATCTGAATAGACAGATTACACTGAATAAAATTGAATAGTAATCAAAAAGCTCCCAACAAACAAAAGTCCCAAACCAGGTAACTTCACAGGTGAATTTTACCAAACATTCAGAGAGGAATTAACACCTCTCCTTCTCAAACTATTTCATAAAATTCAAGAGGAATGAATGTCTCCAAACTCATTTTACAAGGCCATAATTATCCTAATTCCAAAACCAGATAAAGATACTACAAAGAAAGAAAGTAATAGGCCAATATCCTTGAAGATCATACATGCTAAAATCCTCAACAAAACATTAGCAGACCAAATACAGCAATGATTCAAAAATATCATACACTAGGATCAAGTGGGATTTCTTCAAGGAATGTAAGGATGGTACAACATTCCCAAATCAATAAAAAGGATTCACCACACAAACAAAAGAAAGGATAAAAACCACATGATTATATCCATAGATGCAGAAAAAGCTTTTGATAAAATCCAGCACCTATTTATGATAAAAACTCTTAGCAAAATGGGAACAGAGGAAACATGCCTAAACTTAATAAAGACCATATATGACAAACGCACTGTCAGCATCATACTCAATGGACAAAAACTACAAATGTTTCCCTAAAGATTGGGAATAAGACAGGGATGTCCACTTTCACCTCTCTTATTCAAAATAGTATTGGAAGTACTAGCCACAGCAATCAGACAAGAAGAAGAAATAAAAGTCATCCAAATTGGAAAGGAAGAAGTAAAACTGTCTTTGTAGATAACATGACACTGTACATAGAGAACCACAAAGATTCTACCAAGAAACTATTAGAACTGATAAATAAAAAGCAAGTAGCAGGATACAAAATTAACATCCAGAAATCAGCTGCATTTTTATATACCAATAATGAACTAACAGAAAGGGAAATTAAGAAAACAATCCCATTCACAATTGCTTCAAAAGGAATAAAATAGCTAGGAATAAACCTAATCAAGGTACTCAGAAAATTATAAGACACTGAAGAAAGAAATTGATGAAGATATAAATAAATGGAAGCACATACCATGTTCATGAAGGACATGAATTAACATCATTAAAATGTCCATACTCTACCCCAAACAACCTATTGATTCAATGCAATTCCTATCAAGATTCCAATAATGCATTTCATAGAAGTAGAACAAATATTTCCAAAATTTTTATGGACCCACAAAAGGCCCCACATAGCAACAGTGATCTTGAGGAAGAAGAACAAAGTTGGAGGAATCATGCTACCTAATATCAAACTATACAACAAGGTCATAGTAATTAAAACAGCCTGGTACTGGCATAAAAACACACACATAGATCAATGGAAAATATTAGAAAGCCCAGAAATAAACCCACACCTATATAGTCAATTAATATTCTACAGAGGAAGAAAGCACATATAATAGGCTAAAGATAGTTTATTCAATAAATGATGTTGGGAAACTTGGACAGATACATGTAGAAAAATGAAACTAGACCTCCTTCTTGCACCAAACACAAGAATAAATTCAAAATGTATCAAAGACTTAAATGTTAGACTCCAAACCATAAAAATCCTAGAAGAAAAAACATAGGCAATGAAATCTCATTGCTCATAGCAATTTTTTATCAGATATATTTCCCCAGGCAAGGGAAACAAAAAATAAGTAAATAAACAAATGGGACTACATGAAACTTAAGAAGTTTTTGCACAGCAAAGGAAATTGTTAACAAAGTAAAAAGATAACCCACAGAATAGGAGAACATATTCACCGATTTGTCTGAGAAGGGCTTAATATCCAAAATATATAAAGTACTTAAAAAACTCAACACCAAAAGAATCCCAAACAATCCAATTAAAAAATGGGCAAAGGACCTGAATAGACACTTCTCCAAAGAGGACATACAGATGTCAATAGACATATGAAAAAGATTCTCAATGTCACTAATAATCAGAGAAATGCAAATAAAAACTACAATGAGATTCCATCTGACAACTGTCAAAATGACTATCATCAATAAATCAACAAACAACAAGCGCTGGCAAAGATGTGGAGAAAGGGGAACCTTTTTGCACTGTTGGCGGGAATGCAGATTGGTACAGCTATTGTAGAAAGCAGTATGGAGATACCTCAAAAAATTAAAAATGGATCTGTCTTTTGACCCAGCAATTTCACTTCTGAGAATATGTATGAAGAAACCCAAAACCCTAATTCAAAAGAACATAAGCACCCTTATGTGCATTGCAGCATTATTTACAATCTCTAAGATATGGAAGCAGCCCAAATGTCCATCAATAGATGAATGGATAAAATGACTATGGATCATTTACACAGTGGAATTCTACTCAGCCCTAAAAATAAGAAAATTTGCCCTGGCTGGTGTAGCTCAGTGGATTGAGCACGGGCTGGGAACCAGACGGTCCCGGTTCGATTCCCAGTCAGGGCATATGCCTGGGTTGTGGGCCGGGTCCCCTGTGAGGGCCATGTGAGAGGCAACCATACATTGCTGTTTCTCTCCCTCTCTGTCTCCCTCTCTTCTCCTCTCTCTAAAAATAAAAAAATAAATAAAATCTTTAAAAATAAGAAAATTTTATCCTTTTCAACAGTACGGGTTGACCTAGAGAACACTATGCTAAGTGAAATGAGCCATTCAGAGAAAGATAATACTGTATGATTTCATTCATATATGGAATCTAACAAACAAACTGGACTAACAAGCAAAAGAGAGACAGACTTATAGATGGAGAGCAGATGACAGCTAGTAGGGGTGGGTTACGGGGTGGAGGGATTGAGCAAAAAAAAGCACTCATGGACATGGGCAATAGGGTGGTGACTGCTGGGGGTGAAGGAGTATAAGGGGACTAAATAGTAATGGAAAAATATAATAAAGATTATATAGTTAAAAAATTTAAAAAATGAAAGATAAGTATCTCATTATTTACCAGATTTTTCCATGGATTTACTCTCATTCACTTTTTTGTTTGCTAAATGTATGAATGCTTATACTGCCTTAGAGTAATTCTTGAAGTCTGACAGTAAAAGGTTTCCAATTTTTATTTTAAAAATTTGTTTGCATTCCCATATAAATTCCAGAATTATCTCATTCACTTCTAATTGTCCCTTAATTGCTTTCTGCTCCAATTATTGAAACCACCAAATAAAAGCTCTATGACAGTCTGATTGGAGTTACATTTAATTTATAGATTGGTTTGTTGGGATTTTTATTATGAAACATACTATAAATATGTTCAGACTAGATATAATGAAATGGGTTATTTGTGGTAGAGTTATAACCAAGCAAAATTTCAGTCACTTCAAAAGTTTGAATAAAGCCAAAACACATCTTTGTCTGGTAATAGTATTATATATATCTTGGTTAGAGCAACCAGGGGAAGTTTCCTGGGACCTGAGAGTTGAGACTGGGTATGCAGTTATAGGGGAGAGCAATTTAATCCTATTCCCTGAGCATCATTAAAATTCCATTTTTAATGACCTATCTGGCAAGAGAGAGAGAGAGAGAGGGAGAGGGAGAGAAACAGAGAGAAACACCCATCAGTTGCCTCCCATATGTACCCTGGCCTGGAATCCAATCAGCAACCTAGATATGTGCCCTGACAGGGAATTGAACCCGCAAGCTTTTGGTGTATGGACAACGCTGCACCAAAAGAGCCACCTGACCAGGGCTCTTAAAATAGTTTTATTCTTGCATTATTTAATTTTTTTCTCTCAAACTTGCTTTATGACAAAGTTTTAGATACATTTGAGGAAATGGTAATATAGCATTCTCTTTGTTAACACTCAAGACCATCCCTTGAGTGGTTCTGGGGACAGGATGGACTGCCCATCAGGCTGAGAGTGTTGTGGCTTTTCAAATTCATCCCACAATGTCATCCATATTCCTCACTGACATACCCCAGTAGGAGACTAATTCTGGCAAACCATCTTTTTGGATATTTCATGCAAAGAAGGCTTTGTAGGCCTTTTCCTCTACTATTCAATTCTAGATAAAATCAGTAAGACATAAAGAATAACCCTGACTTTGAATATGTCCAAGTTTGTTCTTCAATAGAAACCAAATGTTAAAAATAGAGAAGTTTTCTGATATCCTTTGAAACTGTCCAAGATTCCTGGGGAGAGGCCCAGACACTCACACTGAAACCTAGATCAGTGGGGGTGGGATTGAGTAAATCTCATCTTTCCTGTGGCTCTGTGTTGCATACAAGTGCTTCTGACTGGCTGGGATGAGAGAAAAACAGGAAGTCATGTCGAACTTCAAGCCCCACCACTGCTGTTAAAATGTCTAGAGTGGAGAATAGGATTTTAAGCCATTCTGTAAACAACTGATGCCAATGCATTTGTGTTTGGGTTTTTAATTGAATTTCCTTCTGTAACTTAGGTTTTAAGAGGATCAGTGTTCCAAAAGTAAAACTTTCATCAGCCTTGCAATTCGTTCAGCAGTGTTCCCAAACCACAGAGTATTCACCCTGGCAACATGTTAGAATGACCCAGCAAGCTCATAAGACTTCACAAAAAATCAGAATCTCAGGAGGAGGATGCTGGCATTGGTAGTTTCTTTTAAATGTCCCTGGGAGATTCTAATGTGCAGTTAAGGGTAAGAATCATTAGTAGTTGGAAGACCAGACAGTGTACTTCTCAGGCTGACTGGCTTTTCAGCTGCCAGCCCTTTCCCCATCTCCACCCTTCTTACCAGTCTCTATGTGGCCTCTTCTGTAAATACTTGGTAATAATATTTTAGTTCAACTAGATTTCAATTGGTTGTTCAGGTTGATTGCTCTATAACTTAGCTATAAATTTGGTTTGGTACTGGGGGAAGGTGAGTGTAGCTTCAACCTACTCAGAAGCCACCTTGAAATCCAATCTCTTACTTTTAAAATTCTTATGAACTCTTAAGTGTTAATAATCAAAGATATTTATGGAGTCAGTGTTTCTACTGGGACTGCTATGGTCAAGTGTGTTTAAGAGAAGTATGTCTATCCCTCAACAATATGTTAAAATTGCTCCGACTCAATCGTGTTCTGCACTATAGGCAGATTATATGAGTATGCTTGCCTCAAAGGATGCAGACAACTGTAACTGAACAGCAATAAAGTAATTTAAAAAATTATAGCACCTTGATCTGCACAAAAGCCTATTGTGAAGACCAAAGATTGTGGTAGCAAAATTTATTCAAGAACAGGTATATATTAAGTGGCATTCAGGGTATAATTTTGCTTATTGGGACATCTTCCACTAAATGAATGGTGGCTGTGTAAGAAATTGTTTACCATTATTAGATTCCTACTGTTTCTTAATCTTAACTCACCTAGTCATTTCCTTCTTTGGAGCCTTTGCACTTACCCTCTGCTTGGAATGTTCTATTCCAAGATGGTCCCCTCCCTCCGTTAGGGTTTCTGTTCAAACACCTCTCACTGTGAGGCTGCCCCTCCACCCAATGTAATACCACCCCTCGCCCTCTCACCCTTTCACAATTGCACTACAACCCTGATATTCCATACATTGACTTTTTTTAAATTTTCTTTACTCATTAGAATGTAAATACCCTGAAACAAGTATTTTCTGTTTTATTTACTAATTTATTTCTAGTGTCTATAAAATGCTAATCACTTTATATGACTGTATCATCCACTGGGATATGTGATGACAATCACTATCCACACTTTGAATGCACTCATCTCTCACCTCTAAGCCTTTTCAGATGCTCTTTGCTATTCCTAGAATCTCATACCTATCTTTTCTAGCTGACGGAATTGCTTTTTGCTCATGATCTATATAAGTTAGGTGAGTGTTCTGACTTAAATAACAGAAAACTGACCTCACAGCATTTCATACTTTAGTTCTATGCTCACCTGAAAGAGCCCTGCTTTCATACTTTACTTGCTATTGAGTGATGCCTTGTCCCCAGTGATGAGACTGAGTTCCATCAAGTTCCTGCCACCAGCCAGGGGTCTGAGATATCTGTGTCATGCTATTTTCCACAGCTGCTCCAGATGTTCCCCCAGTGTCTAATGGTCCCAGATAGGTGATCTGTCTTCCTTCAGTCTATGCTGGACAGAAAGAACAGGATAAACCAAAGCAAGCAAGTTAACAAATAGGGAACAGATAGCCATATGTGGCCTACATGGATACCACTTCCTGATGGGCAACGATAGTGAGAACCCCCTTCAGTAGATTCAGTTCCTTGACTAAGCAAGTTGGTAGCCCTACATGCACTCTGGCCAAACCCTTCTTAGCACATGTTTTGGGGAGATAGATAGTCCTGCCTCTGAGTTGAGCAGATTTAACTGCCCACTTCCTCTTGGTGTGTGTTTAAAGGCTGAAGGACTGATTCAATGTTTTATTTTTTTTTATTTTTTTTAATAATTACTTTATTGTTGTTCAATTACAGTTATCTGCAGCCTCTCCCCTCCCCTCCCCCTCCCCCTCCAACCCCTGATTCAATGTTTTAAAAGTCATAGACCCTGGCCTTCAGATTTGGATTTTCGTCCAACTACAATTAATTAATTAATTAATGTGCACATTCAAAATATTTACTGAGCATGTACTTTGTGCTTAGTGTTTTATACGCATTGGAAATACCTTAAGAAAACAGAAAATACTTGTTTCAGAGTATTTACATTCTAATGAGTAAAGAAAATAAAAAAAAAACAATTCAATGTATGGAATATCAGGGAGATGGCTGTAGTGCAATTGTGAAAGGGTGAGAGGGCGAGGGGTGGTGTTACATAGGGTGGAGGGGCAGCCTCACAGTGAGGGGTGTTTGAACAGAGACCTTAACAGAGGGAGGGGACCATCTTGGAATAGTGCATTTCAGGCAAAGGGTAAGTGCAAAGCCTCTAAAGTAGGAACTGACTAGGGGCATTAAGATGAAAGAGAGCCGGTTTCAAGGGCTTGCATGGTCTTAGAACATACATAAACCCACCCTGGGGATCATCACCAGGGCAGCAGCTAGAGGGGTGTCAGTCACATATAGGAAATGGGTGAAGTGACTGGAAACTGGGAAAGTGCTGGGCAAGCCTCCAGAGGCCAGGCAGCAACACTGTCCCCTCTCCAAGCCCTTCCCCCCACACAGAGACTTAGAAAGGGCTCGTGAAACATGAGAACCGAGAAAGATATTCTAGAAGCCCAACAAATATTTTTAGGTTTTAAGGAGTCATAAGCCAGTTCAAATCTGTTAAGAAGTCAAGTAAGATATGGATGGAAACTGAACATTTGATTTTGCAAATTCATCATCAGTGTCACACTTTACATGTTAATCCAGGTGCAAACATGAGGGCACAGAGTCATGAGAGAGCAAGTAAGAAAAAGAATAAGATAATGACTATTGGTAGCATACAAAGAGGAAAAGAATATCCATAATCTCCAACCTGAAAAAATATTTTCAGTCACATTTGTGCTTATGTGTATGTACAACTGGGATGAGTGACATGAAAGAGTACATTCACTTCTATGTTGGAATTATTTTTTTAAAGTGTACACTCATAGTGTTTATTATATAAACACTGTAGTGTTTATCGTAGTGGCTTCCTATTTCTTATATAACATTACCACAAATTTAATAGCTTAAACCACACAAATTAATTTTTCAATAGTTCTGTAGATCAGAATTTGGCATGGTCTCAACTGGCTAAAATCAGTGCAATGTCAGAGCTGTGTTTCCTTTCTGGATGCTTTAGGGGGAATCATTTCCTGCTCATTGAGGTTGTTGGCAGAATTCAGTTTCATGAGGTTATAGAACTGTGAACTGAGGTATGGTCCCAGCTTGTACAAGTTACCTGCATTTTTTGGTTCAAGGCTCCCTTCCTTCACCTTCAGGAACAGCAATGGCGGAGTCTCTTTCATGAGTCTCTACTGTTTTTTCTTTTATATCTAATTGACTCTTGTGCCTTCCTTTCAGTTTTTAAGAACCCACGTGACCAGATTTGTCCCACCCAGATAATCCCCATTCCCAAATTCTCTACAGTACTATAACATTAAACATTCTTTGATAATGCAATTTAATGGCTGTATATTATTAATTATGTGAAAGTATTACCATTAATTTTAAACATTTATTTTATTGTTGGACTTTTTTATATTTTCAAATTTTGCCACCTGAAGTAGTACTATGGTGACATCCTTTTTTGTCTTTGTTTTTTTATTATATCCTGCAGAGAAATTATGTACATCTTTTTGACACAAGCTAGGAAAACTTATTTTCTGCCTTCCTAAGTCATTTTTACAGTTTCAAGGGACATGGGAGAATCTGTAATTTTTGGTCCCAGAATAATTGCCTAAATAACTTGAGGATGAGTCAAATTGTTACAGAGCAGGGTCGGGGACACCCAATGATATCCCAACCCTGCACCAGGTTCATTATGCTTGCTGCCAACAGAAAGATGTCTCTCAATGCCAGAGACTGGTGAAAAGGAAAGAAATTATTTATTTACAAGTTATACAGGCTTGGAGTAATGACTTAATGTCTCCTTTAAAATATTAAAGTTCTTTGGAATACCCACAAACACACACAGTCCTTCTCCCCTTAGCCCAGTCCAGGGTACCATATCTCAGGGAAAGAAGTAGAAGTCCGTGATTCAGGCAGATCCTCAGTTCCCACACCGTCTGCTGTGTCGCCACCGCGATATCCAGTTAATCCAAAACCATGTGGCACTTCTCATGGCTCACCAGCAAGAGTCCTTTGACCCCTTTTCTTCCAGACAAAGTCTATCCTGTTTCCTAGGCCGCGTGGCAAAGGGAGCCACCCAAAGCTACGTGGTCCTCTGTCTCTGTCTCTCAGGTCGAGGGGTCCCCACTCCTCCAAAGCCTCGTGGTCCAGAGAGCGCGTTATGCGTGCTGTGCCTGGGTTTACAATCTTCCTCTGCAGCCCCATTTCCATGGTAACTGTGGGAAGGTGTGGCCCCATGGCATGGAGCCATGCATCACCAAGCTCTCATGCAGGCATTGTGTCCAGGGGGAGTTGCCTCCCACTTACATCTTGGGTGGCAGTCACTTCCATCCCCCTGGCTCAAAGCATGGCCACAGCTATTTCACACATCTATGAAACCAGTTAAAGGTTATAGATATGTTAAATGACCATGTCAAAGGTTAGCTGCAAAACTGCTGCTATACAAAACAGCTCTGCATGGCCCTGCTCCTGGAGTCCCATCCCCCCCAATTCAGACTTGTGGGGGTGAGGACATCCTATACATATATATATTTCTAATATTTCCTGGACACCTTGAGTTCTGGACCCCATTACAAATCCCTATTTGGGCCCACTTCTTGGCTGCACCCTGTTACAAAATGACTTTTTTTAATTAGTATTTTAATCATCTCCTGGCTGTAATATCACAATGGTCTGATCTCTCCCTTTTGAAAATCATCTTATACACAACCACCAGATCAGACACATAAGAAAACTGGGACACAGATGATTTAAGCTACTTGGCGAAGATCAAACAGCCAGTGAATGAAGGAGCCAGGATTGAAGTCAGGAGTCTGGATGCAGATTTCTACTCCTAACTTCTATACATACTTCCTTTTCTGCATTTTTTTTTTTCATGACCACCTCGCTAGTCAGGAAAGGAATGCAGAGAAGTGAAGTAGAAGTGACCTGTCTCTCCCCTGTAGGTTTCTATTCTGTGTGTACTCTGCACAGTTTTGTCCTACTCCTCAGTGCATCTCTCTCCTAGTAGGTTTTAAGGATTATGAGAGATTTGTGTTCACTACTAACTACCACTGTTACCTGCAGCTCAGTTTAAGTATATACATGCAGAAGAGTAGTGGCCACTTACGCTGTCATAAACCCTGGACTATAATATTTTCCGAAGATAATAATAATAATTACCTCATAGAGTTGTAAGGATTAAATGGGGTGATTCATATAAAGTGGCTAGACCAGGGACTGGCAGACAGTAAATGCCACAAAAGTTCTTTATCTTATTATTGATTAGGTGAGAGTCTTGAAAGAGAGTGAATATTCAATAAGTGCAGATTGGAATTTGAGGCTGGACAGCAGATAAGGAGAGCAGATAGAAATATGAAGGTACTTGTGAGTAAAGGTGCTCAGGTATGAAGGCTTGGCAGGTTAGGAAACATACATAATTTCCTCATAGCAGACAGCAATGGGGTGTGGAGGTAAAAAAATCACAGAAGTTCCAGATTATGGCAGGCTTTATCCAACATGCTAAGGTATCTTGTTAGTGATGAGGGTGATTTAATCAGATTCATACTTTAGAAAGACTTCCTGGCAACTACTTAATAAATTGGTTAATAAATTGGCTGCATGCATCCAAAATGAGAAAAAGGTAAAGAAATTTGTTTTTTGAAAAAAATAACAATGAAGACACTGCACTGGGGAATGGGCAAGGTAAATGTAAAATCTACAGCCACTGACACAAGTGAACAGGAGGATAAAAGAGGCGCTGAGTCATCTGATTGAATATTGAAGTTATTCCCTGAATGAGGAGCCCAGAAGGGACAGCTGGAGGGAAGACTGACGCCATGCTGTGGTAGAGGTGCCTAAAGGACATCCAGGTGGAGATGTCTAGTAGGCAGCTGGGAATGCAGGTCAGAACTGGAAGAATAAATAGGAAAGTCGTCAGCACAGATAGATAGTTGTGGTCAAGGTGATTGGTGAAGTTTTACAGTAATATTATCACCCACATCAATTACACCCCCCCATTTTTATTAGAAATAATTGGCATACATCATTGAATACGTTTAAAGGATACCGCACAATGACTTGATTTTCATATATTGTAAATTAATTACCGCAATAGATTTAATTAACATCCATCATATTATATAGAGATACAAGAAAAATTAAAAAATTCTCTTTGTGATGAGAGGTTGTAGGATCTATACTTTTAACTTTGCTATATATCCCATGAAGCAGTAACTTTAGTCATGCTGTGTGTGATGGTCCCAGTTCTTATTTATCTTATAATTAGGAGTTTGTACTTTTGATCCCTGTTCTTTAATCTCCCTCTCTACCCCCCTCCTCTGGTAATGAGCATCACCTTTACTCGGCAATCAAATGGTAAGCACTGTTAACATTCAATCACATACTGGTAAAGAATGTAATCAGAAGGATATGCTGTGCACCTGGAAATGCACAAGTTGAGTGACAGGAAGAATAACAACTTAGTGACAGAAATAGAAGAGGCAGGAGGAGGTGGGATGGAGAGGCATGAAAATAGATATCATTGTTTACCCCAGGAATGAAAATTTTTCTTAAACTGCTAGGATATTTTTCTTCACATACCTTCTAGATGTAGCTATAACCTTAACATATGTGTCAAATACAACTTTAGACACTATTTGTTTAACAAATTAAATATTAACATGTACACTGACTCCATAAGAATTTAAATTCCTTAAGATTCAGTAACTCGGTGGTACTGACAGTCTCGTCATAAGCAGAATGGCTATTCTGATGCATTGTTATATCTCTTGCCTCCTGCAGGTGTCACTGTTAACTCACAGTCCTGGCCTGGCCAGCCCTGCACGCAGGCAGCAGGTGGAAAGTTTGTCCACAGGGCCTTGCTTATCTAGCTAAGACTCTTGTGTTCAGTACTTGCACTTTGGGAAGATTCTGAGGACAGATTATAGTAATATGAGGGCAACAGTTATATTTCAACGACTCTTTTATTTTGGTGAGAGGAAAAACTACGTGTAGAATAAAGTTTTAGATGGAAATATATCTGGATCTTGTTATTATTCCCCTTCTACCCACTACACCACCCTCCAGAACTTAAATTAGCAACTCATTTTACACATAACACAATAGTAGGTTTTCCTATTTCTTACTTACCACGTCACTATATAACCAGTATTTGTGTTTTAGGCAAATCTATGGGCAGTCTTAAAATCAAGCATGAATATGCACGTTTACCAGGTAATGTGACTGTCTGCGGTTCCGTTTTTTGCCTGTCATCGTGTAAGTGATGCTCAACATGGACACTTGCTGGTTTTTTAGCAGTCATTCAATGCTTTGCTATAAGAGGACAGATAACCTGCCAAAATTTTCTCTGAGCTGGAAATCATTGGTTTTATGGTTGGATTTTGATTGAATCTCATTTTGTTTTTTTCTTCTTTTTTATTGTTTTTCATGTACAGTTTTCTCCATTTCCCCTATCCCTTCCCCCACCCCACTCACCCCCACTTCCCACCCACAATCCTACCCCACCTTTGGCTTTGTCCATGGGTCCTTTATACGTGTTCCTTGACAACCTTTTCCCTTCTTTCCCTAGTTATCTCCTCCCCCTCCCCTTTGGTTACTGTCAGTCTGTTCTTTATTTCAATGTCTCTGGTTATATTTTGCTTCCTTGTTTGTTTGGTTGATCAGGTTCTGCTTATAGGTGAGATCATATGGTATTTGTCTTTTACCGCCATTTTGAACCTGGCTGATCCATAAAGCACCATCTAGATTTTCCTTCTGTTAAAAGTCTCCATATTTTGTAACTGTTTACTGAAATGGTGTAGTGAAAAGAAATGTTATATTAAGCTGTACACATGATTCCCGGTGTGTGTAATTATAGAAAGATGAAGAAAAATGGGCACCAAAAAAAAGTTACAGATCATAATTATTGGGTGGTGGGATCGTTAGAGGTTTTTTTTTTTAAGGCACTTTTCTGTATTGTCAGAATTTTCCTTAAGCAATATATGATATTTTAACAGTTTTATTGAGCTATAATTTATATACCATAAAATTCACCACTTAACACAAAAATTTTTACAAAAGCCATAGCACTTTAAAAAATCATGGGCAGGCCGGCCCTGACCAAATGACTCAGCTGGAATGTCATCCTGTAAACTACGAGATTCATGTTCAATTCCCGGAGGGCACTACCTGGGTTGCTGCACGGAGCCTTTGGGAGGCAACGCAATTAATATTTCACATTAATGTTTCTCTCTCTCTGTCTCCCTTCCTCTCTTTCTAAAATCAATGGAAGAAAAACATGTCCTTAGGTGATGGTAAAAAAAAAATGGACAGGTCAGACAAAAAACAAAATGGACTTCACACTGCATGTCTTTTCTGGACTTTTCCAGTTGTGAGAAACATCATTATGTGTGGAGACTTTTAAAAGATTTTTTTTTTTTTTTGGATGAAGGTGGCATATAAGCTCAACTAGCAATTTTTAAAAGCAAAAGCAGTGTTTGGTTCAAAATTGTTCTTCTTCCTTCTTTTTAGGTCTCAGTCCTCTGGGATTGCACCTTATCGAGAACAATTCAACAGAGCTTTATTTCAATATATCAGGGTCGTGATTGAACAATTTCAGTGTTTTCCTGGTTGGTTTGAACTTTTGCATTCCTAACCTTAAACATGTTCAGAGATTCCGAAAGTTTCAAGATTGCAGTCTTAGGTTGGTAAACTCCCAAGAGCAATTTCCTATGAAATTGTGCCGTTTCTATTTCAGGAGAGAATCAGTGACCACATAATAGAATTTCATGATTTCCTGTTCTGTAACTAGGCAGAAACCAAAAGTAAGAGTTTCACTAATGCATCTCAAATATTCAAAGGATAATTTTAAATGACAAGTAAAGAATTATATGAGGATAACTTATTTTTACATTAGTGGTTTTATTTTTTCACTAAATGGTGGCATCATTAGAAAAATTTCATATCCAAAATGAAAATTCAGTATTACACATTTATATGATATCCTTGACTCCATATTAAGTGGGAATATTTGCCTAAATTTGTCTAAATGTTCAGAGTTGTAATGATCTTCCAAAAAGTCCAGAGAAAGAGACTTAAGGGTGCTTTTTTTAAGCTCATATTATAACAGTTTAAATGCATCTCCTTTCTAGAGAAAGACCAGTCTGTCAATCCATTTGTTCATAACATGTCAGCCATTCAACATAAAATTGTTTCCAAGTTCTACGACATGCTTCTGAGCAACTTTATAATAGCTCATACTTATTAGTATGTATTTGGCGTACTTGTTCTACGCTTAGCACTTTGCAGATATCTCTTTTTATTCTAACAAAACACCTTTTTAGATGATTAAAACAAGTATATGCCATGTAAAAGAGGGTATTTAAAAATGATTATATTTAAAACAAGGTCGTATACACTTGGTATAATTTCCATCATAAATTGGGAGTCAGGAGGAAGCCAGGTGACGAATGCGATAACCAGAGGTGGCACTGCATAGGCAGTTGCCTGCATCCCATTCCTGCTGCCAAAGCCCCTGTGCCACTGCGTTTCAAGCTTAAATTCTATCGAAGGCCCTGAACTTGGCCAGGATTCTAACATGAAGCTAACTCTTCTTTTTCTCCATTGCTATCTTTAAACATTTTTGGAGATTTTTTTTTACTAGACCTTATTTTCATCTCTGGAAGATCAGGAAATTTACTGATTTCTTTGAGGGATTAAAAAATTCTAGCCATGTAGAGTTAAATCTTGTACCAATTTTAAATTCCCACCCATTGATTAGGCTCACCTCTGGGCCTGAGGGACCTGCTGTACAATGGCAGCAAGGTCACATTCATCTACCTTAAAATATAAATGTAGAAGTCTTGTTGGGACTATTTGACTGCTCATGTATAAAGGAGGTAGCAAGGGATGCAGTTTGTGCAAATATTCTTGGGATAATGTGAGTTTTCATTTTCATAAAAGCATAGCATATTAATCTTAGAACAACTTTGGGCATCATCAACTTTAACCCTTTTATTTGTGTTTTGCCTTGTTTTGTTTTTTAGCTGATAAAATTAAGAACTGAACAAATTAACTGATTTTCTCAAAAAGCACAGGGCAAGTTAATGGCAGGCCGAAATTGGACACCAGGATTTTAGACTACCGGTAAATTCTTTCCCAGTATGTTATGACTGCTAGGCCAAGTTGGCTGCATTTTCAACTTGATGAAAACAAAACATTATTTTTAAAATACAGTTTATAATTATTTTGTAAAGCAAGGAAGAACAGAAATGAATGAATACTTATTGTAGATGCTCCAAACATTCTTCTGTCATATAATACAATATTTTAAACTGTATATCACTCATAAATTGTAACATCTTTTGATAAAGAGATCAAAAGATCTCTTTTGATTGTGAACTTAATTCTTTTCACACTAAAATCCTGGAGTCATCTTTTACTTCACATCTATTTCATCTTTTATATTAGCCTTTAATTCTTTCCTTTTTCCCCACTCCCTTTACCCCTATATGTGCCTCTCTTCTGTGACACCTGCAATTACCACTTAACAGGTTTTTCTGCCATTATTATCCCTCCTATCTAGTTCATTCTCTGTATCTCTGTCAGATTTATTTTCAGCCACTCTCTCTCTCTCTCATTAATATACAATTGTTCTGTGTCATGTACAGGGATGAGGCCAGATTCACTCCTCTCTCATTTTCAAGGTATTATGTAATGGAAACTGTCAATCATCTCTTTTTACTTTCATAGTGCATATAACCCTCCAGTGAGGTTCGTGTTTTTTGTGCTATTATTTGCACTGTTTTCTTATCACTGGTCCCTTTCTCTTAGTCTCATCTTTATAAGAGTTTCTCAAGATGCAAATCAGCATTATTTTAACATCTTTCCTAACAATTTCAGTCCATAATGATTTCCGTTACTTTTAACAGATTAAAACATTCAGCTATATCCACAGTTTAGAACATATTATATGCTGTCTTACACTGGGATTGTTTCACAAAATATGTCTTGATTTGTACAAATACTGTGCACTCCTCGAGAATAAGGATTCTGATGGTCTTTAACATAAACATAAGTGATATATGCCCAGCTGGACCTCCATGAGAAACCATACACTAATTAAAATTTCAGAGTAAGAGTCCATCTATTGGGTTATTATAACCACACAAAAGTTCTTATTTATTTAATATGAGTTGGCCATTATTTCTTATTTGTTCTTTAAAAAGATTATTATATAAAAAAACCTATGATAAAAATAAAACAATATACACTTACTTCTGAAATTAAAAAAGAGCACTGTTAAAAACATCTCTGTAGCCTTAGAGAGGTTTGTTGGATATATAGCCTTGCCATTATATGAAGATAAATGAATGCAATAACTACATTAAACAGAAGCAATCTCTTAAAGTCAACATTAATCAAAACCCAAATTACATTTTTTTACACTGCACTATAAAGGAGTATAGTGGAGAAAAAAGAAAACTATTTTGCCTTTAGCTGTTAATTTACAAAGACTCAAAAAATATTGTCAATAATGTATTATTGACTGGATGTTGATCTTCACAAGCTGGAAGCAATGGTTACAAGGTAGTAGACTGCAATTAATCTATTTTTCCTCTGAAGCTAATTGAAAACTTGTCACAAGTTGAGAAATAGAGTAAGGACATGTAAAATTGTCCCTGGATAAAAAAGTATAAAGAGCAATCACACTTAAAATAATATTGCCACTCATCTTTGATGTGCAATACAAAGCAAGTATGATGAGAGTTGTTTTGCACTAGCATTTTAGAAACAGAAAATCTTCTCTGGCAAAGAAGCTCAGCCAAGTCTTAGAAACCATGAGCAAAAAATAGTCAAGTCTATTTAAAATAAATTATTGTGGTGATTATTTTGTAATGTCTCTAAGTATCAAATCACTATACTGTCTCCTGAAACTAATAGGATATTGTAGGCCAATTATACTTTAATAAATGAATGAAAGGGTTTATTAATAAACTCAGCATGCAGAGAAATATAATATAAATATATATGAGGTCTGTGCAGAAAGTATCCATCCATGCACCATGAAAAATAAAGATCTTTATTGAAGTAGATACAAGATACAAGGAACATTGTACACAGAACAGTGATACTTCAGTCCCCTTCAAAGTAGGAACCATGGGACCTCACATAGTCCTCCCAATCGCCATCAGCTGTCCCATCATTCTTCCTGAATCTGGTTGATGGTCTGAAATCTCTTCCCTTTCATAGGTAATTTTAGTTTTGGGAAAACCCAGAAGTCAAAGGTCGCCAAATCTGGGCTCTCGGGGGCTGAGTCACCTGCATGATTTGATGCTTCACAAAAAAACACTTCATGAGACATAATGCATGAGTGGGTGCACTGTCATTCATGATGAAGCTGCCAATCACCAGTTGCCCATAGGTGTGGCCTTCTGAATCATCCAAATAGTGTCCATAGCAGAATGTTCAAGCTTAATGCAAACTTTGATGCAGACTCATTGCTCTACTTGCTCAGTCATTTTGAATGAGACAGCCACAAAGTACAAATGCTCACTGAATAGTGTCTACTACCCCCAATGGCTAGCACAGTGAAGTTGTCATTGTTCATGCATGTACATTCCAATCCACTCTCCTTGGCTGCCAGGTTACATTAATATTGCACAAACCATTCTTGTTATATTTACAATGGCTGGACATTTTCTGGATAGAATTCATATATATATTTTTTTCCTTAATTTTTTAAAAAGACTTTATTTATTTTTATTTTTTTAGAGAGAGGGGAAGGGAGGGAGACAGAGAGGGAGAGAAACAGCAATGTATGGTTGCTCCTCACATGGCCCTCACTGGGGACCTGGCCTGCAACCCAGGCATGTGCCTTGACTGGAAATCAAACTGGGACCCTTTGGTTCCTAGCCTGCACTCAATCCACTGAGCTACACCAGCCAGGGCAGAACTCATATATATTCTATTACATAGAATATATAAATGATTTGAATTGGTGGTTTTAAACTTGTTTGAGTATAATTATACTTTGTATGCTATATAATTAATATTTGCTTCAGAAAGATCTTTAATATATTTTATCAAAATTCAATTATATCACAGGATCATATTTTATCTAGTGGAGCAATAGATCCCAGAATTCTAATAGGAATCATCTAATACATAAAATCAAATGGAGAAGCAGTAAAAATGAACAAAGAAACATGTCCCAAATGCAAAAAAGGAGAACCCCCCCCCCCGAAAAAAAAGAACTAAATGAAATGGAGGCTAGCAATCCACCAGATATAGAGTTCAAAACACTTGTTAAGGAAGGTCAGTGTACTTAGAGGAAGAATATATTAAATCAGTGAGAATTTCAAAAAAGAGATAGCAATAATAAAGAAGGACATTGAAATAGTAAGAAAGAACAAGTCAAAGTAAGGAATATAATAACTGAAAAAAGACTACAGTGGAAGGAATCAATAGCAGATTAGTTGAAACAGAAGACTGAATCAGTAATTTGGAAAACAAGATAGTAGAAAAAATGCAATCAGAAGATCAATAAAGAAAAAAATAAAAAAATAAGGATAGCTTAAGGGACCTCTGGGACATCAAGCATATAAACATTGAATCATAGGTTTATGAGAAAGAGGAGAGAGCAGAGGACTGAGAAATTATTTGAAGAAATAATGACTGGAAACTTCCTTAACCTGGAGAGGGAAAAAGACATAAAAGACCAGGAGCAGCAGAGTCTTAAAACATGATGAACCCAAAGATGCCCACACCAAGACAATTTACAATTGAAATGGCAAAGTTTAAAGACAAGGAGAGTATCCTAAAAGCATCAAGAGAAAAACAGTTAGTTACCTACAAGGGAGAACCTACAGGAACGTCAGCTGATTTCCCAACAGAAACCTTGCAGGCCAGAGACAATTGGCACTAAACAGTCAAAGTGATGAAAAGTGATGAAGCAAGGACCTAAAACTAAGACTGTTTTACCCAATAAGTCTATTCTTTAAAATGGAAGGAAATATAAAGAACATCCAGACCAAAAAAAAAAAGCTAAAAAAGTTCATCATCATGAAACTGGTATTATACAAAATGTTAACTGACTTTTTTAAGAAGAAAAAAAAAGAGCATAAATATAAATAATAAAATGACAATAATTACATATATATCAATAGTCACTTTAAATATAAATGGCTTGAGATCCAATATGATGGAGAAATAAGCAGATGTTATACTTCCACCAGGACCAAACTTGAATGACAACCAAAATATAGAAAAACCAACCTGAATAACCAACTTGAAACTAGCTGAGGGATCTTATAGTCAAGGATTTAAAAACAAGGTACATTGAGAGTGGTAGGAAGAGTAGAGATGTGGAAAGGGCTAGCATTGCTTTCATGGGTGGCAGCTGAGATTCTGGAGGGATATCTCAGTTTTGAAGTTTCCCCCAAGGAATTGAGGTCTCAATCCCAAGCTGGGCTCCTCGGCCCAGAGCAACAGAGCTGGGAAGAGGTGCCCACATAACCCATGGCTGTGGAAATCAGGAAAGATTATGTCTGACGGGGAAGGACAAAGGTCTACTAGAGACATAGTCACCCTTTTAAAGGGTGAATGTACAAAACCATGTTCACTACTACTCAAGTTGTGCTCAAAGGGAGGGAGGGGAGAGCAAACTAGAGTCATGTGAGGGGAGAGAGGAGTTTATGGTTCTGGGGAGACAATTGAAAAGACAGCCACCAGGACCCATGTGATTAGTCCCTCTCCTACACCACAGATGCCTTCTTTTTTGGGTGTAGCACTCCCTCTCCTTACTGCATCAGCCTGGGGGAATATAACAGCCCCACCCTTTGAACTCTTTGTTGCCCTTCTCTGTGGAGCTCATGCCCTTCTGAAGAGTTAGCTGCCTGGGATGAAGTGTAGAGGTCTGGACAAACTCAAGAAGTGTCAGTGCTTGAGTGGGGCAGGAGCCATTCCCTCAACTTTCCTGTGAACCTTACTAGAGACACCTCTTGTTGGGAGATATACTAGCTCCATCCTCTGGGTTTCTGGTGGCCCAATACCCTGGACTCTTGGTGGCCTAACCTTGATGAGGTCTGGGCAGAATCCACAACAGACTGAGTTGTGTGGCTCTGAGGCAAGGGACACTTCTCCCACCTTCCACTAAGCCTTACTGGCAACTTTCCCTCATGGGAGATCCACTAGCCCAAACCACTCAACTCCTGGCAGCTCCACTCTACTGAGCTCAGACTCCCATTAGAATCTTGGAGAGATTGGGTTGTATGGCTCTAGAACAGGGGCCATTATTCTCTTGCATGCCCAAACAGTGCAGAGCCCTACCTTCATGTGACCAAATCTTGGCCTGTTTGGGCCTTACTCTGCTGGCTTCATCCTGACAGCTTCCTGAAACTCCACTGCAACACAAAAGTCTGAAGGGACCTTGGTAAAATAAAAAGACACACAAGCTCAGGCAGTGCAGAGAGTCCCAAACAAGATGAACCCAAAGAGGCACACACCAAGACACATCATAATTAAAATGGCATTTAAAAAAATTTTATAAATTATTTTATTGTTGTTCAATTAGAGTTGTCTGCATTTTCTCCCCTCTACTCCCCCACTCCATCCAAACCCACCTCCTTCCCTTGCTTCCACCCTCCCCCTTGGTTTTGTCCATGTGTCCTTTATAGTACTTCCTGAAAACACTTCTCTCCACAGTACCCTCCCCCTTCCCCTCTGGCTATTGTTAGATTGTTCTTAATTTCAATGTCCCTGGCTATATTTTGCTTGCTTGTCTGTTTTGTTGATTAGGTTCCAGTTAAAGGTGAAAGCATATGGTATTTGTCTCTCACTGCCTGGTTTATTTTGTTTAGTATAATGCTCTCTAGTTCTATCCATGCTTTGGCAAAGGGTAGGAGCACCTTCTTTCTCTCTGCTGTATAGAATTTCATTGTGTAAATATATCATAGACTTGAACAGACACTTCTCCAAGGACATACAGAGGGCCCAGAGACATATGAAAAGATGCTCAGCATCACTAGCTATCACAGAGATGCAAATTAAAACCACAATGAAATATCACCTCACATCAGTCAGATTGGCCATCATAAACAAAGCAACAGATAACTGTTGGAGAGGATGCAGAGAAAAGGGAACCCTAGTACACTGTTGGTGGGAATGCAGACTGGTGAAGCCACTGTGGAAAACAGTATGGAATTTCCTCAGAAAACTGAAAATGGAACTGCCTTTTGACCCAGCAATTCCACTGTTGGGATTATACCCTAAGAGCCCTGAAAGTCCAATCCAAAAGAACCTATGCACCCCAATGTTTATAGCAGCACAAGTTAACACAGCCAAGTGATGGAAGCAACCTAAGTGCCCATCAGCAAATGAGTGGATCAAGAAACTAAAATGGCAAAATTTAAATACAAAGAGAGAATGTAAAAAGCAGCAAGAGAAACACAGTTACCTACAAGGAAGTTCCCATAAGACTGTGAGCTGATTTCTCAACAGATACACTTCAGGCCAGAAGGGGTTGCCATGACATATTCAAGCTGATTAAAAGCAAGGACATACAGTCTAGACTACTTTACCCAGCAAGACTATTATTTAAAATTGAACAAGAAGTAAAGAGCTTCCCACACAAGAAAAATTAAAGGAGTTCATTACCAGCAAATCAGTATTACTAGAAATGTTAAAGGGTTGTTTTGAAGAATGAGGATGAGGAGGAGGAGGAAAGAGAGGAATATAGTTATTGATAATGAAATGGCAATAAATATATACAAATATTTAATAATTATGTTAAATGTAAATGGCTTAAATACTCAAATAAAATAGTCATAGGGCAGCAGGATGGATAAGAAAACAAATATATACATTTGTTTTATATATATAAACAAGAGACCCACCTAAGAAAAAAAATAAAGGAGGGATGGAAAAATATTTCATGCAAATGTAAATGAAAAAAGCTGGGGTAATAATACTTATACCAGACAAAATAGACTTCAAAACAAAGGCCATAACAGGAGACAGTGGAAAACATTACATAATGGTAAAGAGATTAATTTAAAAAGAATATAATCCCTGCAAACATTTATGCATACAACATAGGAACACATAAATATATACAGTGAGTGTTGATGGATATAAAGGGAGAGATTGACGATAATACAGTCATAGTGAGAGATTTTTAATGCACCTTCAACATCGATGGATTAATCTTCCAGACAGAAAATTAACAAGGAAACAGCAGCCTTAAATGACTCACTAGAACAGATAAATTTCAATATCTCTAGAGCATTTGACCCAAAGGCAGCAGAAAATACATTCTTTTCAAGTGCCTATGGGATATTTTCAAGGATAGACCACATGTTAGGACACAAAGCAAGTCTCAATAAATTTAAGAAGATTGAAATCATGCCCTCTGGCAACAATGTTATGAAACTAGAAATCAATCACAAGGGAAAAAAAAACTGAAAAAAAACCCCACAAAGACATGGAGGCTAAATAACATGTTACTAAACAATGAATGGGTTCACGATGAGATCAATGAAAAAGTCATACCTTGAAACAAATAACAATGAGGACACGACAACCAAAAATCTAGAGGACAGAGTGAAACCAGTCTTAAGAGGGCAATTCATAGCATTAATGGACTACCTCAGAAACAAGAAAAAGTGCAAATAAACAGTTTAACTTTACACTTAAAGGAACTTAAAAAAGTACAACAAAGCCCACAGTGAGTAGAAGAAAGGATATGATAAAGATCAGAGCAGAAATAAATGAAATACAGTCTAGAAATACAACACAGAAGCTCAGTGAAATCAAGAGCTGGTTCTATGAAAAGATAAACAAGATTGACAAACTTTAGCCAGACTTATAAAGAAAAAAAGAGAACCTAAATAAATAAAATGCAAAAGATTGCAACAAATTATTATAAACAACTATATGCTAACAAATTGAACAATCTAGACAAAATGAATAAATTCCTAGAATCTTACAATCTTCCAAAACTGAATCAGAAATAATCAGAGTATCTGAATAGACAGATTATATCTTGTGGAATTGAAGTAGTAATTGAAAAACCGCCAACAAGCAAAAGGCCTGGATCAGATGGCTTCACAGGTGAATGCTACCAAACATTCAAAGAAGAAATAACACTTATCCTTCTCAACATATTCCAAAAACAATCAAGAGAAGGGAAGTCTTTGAAGCTCATGTTATGATGCCAGTATTATCTTAATCGCAAAAGAAAATAAAGACACTACAAAGAACATATATTATAGGGCAATATCCTTCATGAACATGGATGCTAAAATCTTTCACAAAATATTCTCAGGCTGGATCCAGCAATACATTATGAAAATCATACATCGTGATCAAGTGGGATTTATTCCAGGGATGCTAGGTTAGTATAATATATTCAAATCAATAAACTCGATATGCCAAATAAACTAAATGAAAGATAAAATCACATGATCATATGACTAGACGCAGAAAAAGCATTTGATAAATCCAGCACCCATTTATTATAAAACTTTCAGCAAGGTGGGAATAGAGGGAACATACCCCAAAATTTAAAAAAGTCCATATATCACATACCCACAGTGAACATCACACTCACTGGACTGAAACTTCAAATGTTTCCCTTAAGATTAGAAACATGACAGGGATGTCTATTTTCACCACTCTTATTCAACTTAGTACTACGAGTAATAGCCACAGGAATCATGTAAGAAGAAGAAAAAGCAACCCTCCTGCACTATTAATGAGATTGTGAATTGGTATAGGTACTATGAAAAATAGTACAAAAATTCCTCAAAAAATTAAAAATAGAACTCCCTTAAGACCCATCAATTCCTTTTCTAGGTGTTTATCTGAAGAAATTCAAAACACTAATTTGAAAAGACATATGTATCCCAATATTTATTGTGGCATTACTTACAATAGCCAAGATATGGAAGCAACCAAAATGTCCATCAATAGAGCACTGGATTAATAAGTAGTGGTATATATATTAAATGGAATATTACCTGCCCATAAAAAGAATAAAATTTTAGCAATTCTAACATGGATGGACCTAGAAGGTATGATTCTAAGTGAAATATGTGAGATAGGGATAGATAAATTCTGTATGAACTCACATGTGAAATCTAAATAACTAAATAACAAAATAGAAACTGACTCATACACACAGAAAGCAAACTGATCGTTGCAAGATGAGAGGGATTTTGGGGGGCTGGATGCAAAAGTGAAGGGATTAAGAAGCATAAATTGCTACTTTCAAAATTGTCACTGAGATATAAAATACAGCATAGGGAATATAGTTAATAATATTATAACAAGTATAGATGGTGATAGGTGGGTAATAAATTATCAAGGTGATCACTTCATAAGTTGTATAAATGTCTAACCACACTGCTGTACACCTGAAACTAACATAAAATTGAATGTCAAGTCTAATTTAAAAAAAGAACAAAAATAATCATCTTCAGAATTTGTTAAAAATATCAATGATTGTGTCTTACCCAGCCCAATGCAAACCGAATTTCCCATATTGGGTGTCTCAAATCCATATATATTAAAGAACAGTTCTCCATGAAATTATAATGTTCATATAGATTTAAAAATTAGTGAAGAAAGGTCACATTTAATGAAATGACTCCATAATGTTGCTTTATTTATTTTAATATTTATTCTTTGAAGAAGGATGATCAGATCAGGAGTTAACATTATTAAGCTCTATAGTTTGATAACTCTAATTGTTTTCTTTGTCAATCTTTGGTATTGAAATGAAGCTTTAGAGGAATTTTAACTCTTTTTGGGCACTGAGAATCTAGTACATAATTTATAGTGGCTAAATAGATCCCCAGTGTCGTAAAATAGTTAAAGGAGCTCTGACGGCAATTTACTACAAAGGAGTGATTTACAATATCCAATGGCAAAATACAGACGCTTATATGACTTGAGGCAAATGATATCATTTCTTTTTTATTTCTCATCTCATTCTAGCAAATGAGAATAGTACTATACTCTCCAGGGAATGCTAATATTTTAAAACTAATTTTATCTAGAAATATACTGGGGTAGAATGTTAATTTAAAGTTAAAATGAAGAGCCATGAAGACATCCTAAGTTTTTTATCTTAGTGGATTTCATTGCTATCAATCCTTTTTCTTTGAAGGAAAAACATAGATGAAAATATATTCTTGGAAAGACTGTAGCTTGTGTCTGTCAAAGCCATGATTCTCACAGAGCCTCAGACTTAAATAACAGTTTATCTGCTCAACGGGCCAAATGAAAATCAACTTTTTTTTAGAGTTGACTTGAACTTATATTTCTAATCAAGAGTTGCTAAATAGTTCTTTCATAATCAGAGCTATACTTTATACTTGTCATATTTTACATGAATTGAATAGAGTAAATACAACTTGATTCTTTGAGTCCAATTGTGTGATCCTGTTATTCATCTCAGAAGGATTTTATAAATTTGCTTTTTAAAATTGCATAACTTTGTTTTAGAGAAAGTTTTAATAATATTCTTCCCAAGTTAGAAACATAGAGAAATAAAATCTACCCAAAGTGGAATCTATATCCTGTCAAGCGTTTTATTATTAAAAAAGCATATGCATTACTATACCTCAGTTATGAGTCTAAATTGAAATTTAACATCCAAGTGGTTTAAACAGTTACTTAGAGGACTTCAAAAACTATTATATATCTATGTTGATATAAAAAGTTTGAACCAGGTGAGTACTTTAAAATATAAAATTTGAAGTAAGGAAAGAGGGAGGAACTAATAAAAATATGACATCAAAATGTTTGCAATTATTGTCAGTCTGTAGTATGTGTTATATATGTCTTTCTGTATATGAATAATATTTTTCTAACCCTCATCAAACCTCTAAATGTTGTCATTTTCACTTGTGATGAGTAAGAACAGTAGATCTCTGGGAGTTTAGCTTATGTGTCCAAAATCACATGGGTCATTTTTCCCTCATTACTCCTATGGCTTTCAACCATGGAAAAGAAAGATAAACATCTAAAAAACCACCTATGATGTGATTGGATAAATGATTAATGGATGTGTGTATAAAACACTGTTGCTAGGCTTTTAATTTTTGAGTCAACTTTCCAGATGATTAAGTATATGTCCAAGACACTGTTTACCTCACTCCTACTTCTTTCCAATGCTCCTGCTTTATTCGGTAGCCTCCAATTACTTGAAAACAGTCTGAATTGATGAACAGAAGGTTTTCCCTACCTGGAATGACCTTTTCTCCATGTCTACTTATTTACCTAGAGGCAAATACCCATTTGTTTTTCAAAACTCTAATAAAATATTATAGACTACAAATATTCCCTAATCTCCACCCCTCATCAATGGATAGGTGCTAGACAATTCCATTTCCTAGCGATACTCTGTTCATCATATTTTGTAAATTTATATTTTTTCTTCAGTTCCAGACTTTGAAATCCTAGAGGATAGAGGCATATCTCCTTCACTTGTGAAAATCTCTCATAATCAAGTCCAAGCATCATGTCAGACATTCACCTAGTGCTCAATAAATGTGTTTATGCATTTATAAAGCAGTGATTAAATAAAATACACAAATTATGCCTGGGATGGTAAGAAAAGTCTGTAGAAACCATGATATTTTATCGTGGCCTTAAAGGTTGTGTAGAAATTTTTAAGTCAGAGAACTGGGCAAAGGACCTCCTATGTGAGAAAAAGTTCACAATAAAGATCAGTCTGGTAGGGCTAATGTAAGTAGGAATGATGGAAGGAGAGGAGAGACTGAGACAATTTTGAAAATGTAGTTAAGGGTTATGTTATCAAACTCATGATATTGAAGAGCCTGAATAATCAGTTAATTTAAGAAATTTTAGGCTAAAGTTACATAGGGGAGAATATTTTGTGTGAATTTTATCTTAGGTCTATGGAGGAAGACTCGAGCAAGGAAGACTGAACTCCGGGAGGCCAGAGAGGAGGTTATGTAGGAAGGTCCACTGGAACAAGATGACAGCCTGGAGAAAGGTGGGGAGATGGGGCTGAGGAGGAGGTGACTTTCAGAGGCCCTCACCACCACAACTCAGCAAACCAGCTCCATCAGCCCCAGTCTAGTTCCTGAGAAGACTTGCCAAGAAACTGAGAGAGCACTCATTTATTCACTCAACCAATACTGATAGTCATCATATGCTAGGCACTCTTCTGAAATCTAGAACACTGGGGTTCTCTGGAGAACACAACATAGTCCCAGTCTCATGGTACCAATGTCCTTGTTAGAGGAACAGACAAAAACAACACACATGGGTAACAAGTTTTAAAATGGAAGCTGTAGCTGAGTAATGTTTCCAAATGAGGTGCTAGCCAAATGCAATTATTTTCAAGTAGGCATAAGGAACATTTATCTGCATTAGGAGTAAAATATTTGAGAGATGGGGGTTAAATTTTTTTGTAAAGAATTATGTCATGATTTCCTCATCACTGGTGTTGAAGGACAGCAGAAAATCCCTCATAACCCTAGGTAAGAGATAATTTTTAAAGCTTCTTTCAGTGTTACTTGAATATTTGAGGCCAGAATGTACTGGTGTCTGCCACCAAGAAGATGTACAGCACCAGAGAAAGGTTACTGGATGCTTTGATGGTGGAGTAAAGAAGAGTGTGTGGGTTGGTGACTTGGCTTTAATTAGAGGTGAGAAGATCAAAGAACATATATGAAGGACCTATGGACATGGACAATGGTATGCAGATTGACTATGGAAGTGGGGAGGGGGTTGGGTAGAGGGGGACAAAGTAGGAAAAATTGGGATAACTCTAATAGCATGAACAATAATTTTTTTTTTAAAAGAAGTGAGATGGGAAGGCATTAGAAGGTTTTGAGCATAAGGGTAATAGGATTTGATTTACATATATAAAGGATCACTCACTGCTGTCTGGGGAACAGACTAGTGGCACATTGGAAGAAATATGACTTACATTTCTAGGTAAGAAATGATGGTGGTTTAGTTTATTGTAGTAGTTACCAAGGTGTTGAGAAGAGGTCAGATTATCACTATATATGAAAGGGAGCAATCACAATATTTACTGATGGATTGGATATCAGATGTGAGGAAGGGAGGAGCTAAGGACAGCTCTCAGGAGTTTGGAAGGATGGGGTTCTCATCCTTTGAGATGAGGAAGTGAGGAAGAAGGTTTGAAACCTAAGTGCCCATCAGTAAATGAATGGCTAAAAAATCTATGGTACATTTACATGATGGAATACTATGCAACAGAAAGAAAGAAGGAACTTCTATCCTTTGAGACAGCATGGATGAAATTGGAGAGCATTATGCTAAGTGAAATAAGCCACGCAGTGAAAGACAAATACCATATGATCTCACCTATAAGTGGAACCTAATCAACAAAACAGACAAGCAAGCAAAATATAACCAGAGACATGGAAATTAAGAACAAACTGACAGTAACAAAAGGGGAGGTGGGAGGGGATATTGGGAAGTAAAGGGGGAAGGGTTTTCAGGAAAATGTATAAAGGACACATGGACAAAGCCAAAGGGGAATAGGATCAAGGGTGGGAAGTGGAGATGGCTGGGGTAGGGGAGAGTGGTGAGGGGAAAATGGAGACAACTGTACTTGAACAACAATTTTTAAAAAGTTAAAAAATAATAAATAAATAAAGAAGAAGGTTTGGTTGACTGAGGAATTGAAGAAAGTATTAGGTGTATGGGTTGGACTATTTAAGTGTGAGATATTTACTAAATCATTGAGGGTATACACATGTAGTTCATGTGGAAGAGGAGTTCAGGGGAATTGTAGAAAGCAGATGTATAAATTTAGGAATTTTGATAGTAAAAATATTATTTAAGTGATGACACTAGAATCAAATAATTTAGGGAGTAAATATAGATAAATAAAAAAAGAGAAATAAGGAATTATTTCAAATAACTTCAAATGTTAGTAGTAAGGAAGATGATGAGGGGACAGCTAAAGAGACGGAGGAGTGGCCACCAAAAGCAGTTACACGAAAATTGAAGTCGGACTGCCTCCACTCAGATCTGTTCTCTACTTTCAACATTGCCTACCTCAGCTGGGGCCTCACAGCACAGCACTCCATTTAGGCCATTCTCCCATGCTTTTGGCCTTCTCTAAGGAAACAGTGATCTCTGTGGCTCATCTTCCTTTTTTAAATTTAATATCTTTTTTAAAATTGTTGTTCAATTACAGTTGTCCCCATTCCCCCTATTATTCTACTCTGCCCTATCCACTCACATCTCCCACATTCAGTCCTCCTACCCCCCTTTGTCTTTGTCCATGGGTCCTTCATACATGTTCCTTCACTACCCTTCCCCTTCTCTCCTCCATTATTCCCCTCCCCTCTCCCCTTTAGTTACTGTCAGTTTGTTCTTTATTTCTGTGTCTCTGGTTCTATTTTGCTTGCTCATTTGTTTTTCTGATTAGGTTCCACTTACAGGTGAGATCATGTGTTATTTGTCTCTCACCACCTGGCTTATTTCATTTAGCATAATGCTTTCCAGTTCCATCCACACTGTTGAGAAGGGTAGGGCTTCTTTCTTTCTGCTGTATAGTATTCCATCATGTAAATGTACCAGTTTTTTGATCCACTCATTTACTGATGGGCACATAAGCTGTTTCTATCCCTTGGCTATTGTAAATTGCACTGCAATATTTTCAGTGATATGTCCCCTAGAGCAAGGGACATAAAAGAAAGAATAATCAAATGGGACTTCATCAAATTAAAAAGCTTCTGCCACAGCTAAAGAAAAACATCAGCAAAATGGAAAGGGAACCAACCTTATAGGAAAACATATTTGCCAATGATACCTCAGACAAGGGTTTTATCTCCAAAATATATAAAGAACTCACATGACTCTACTCCAGGAACACAAACAATCCAATTAAAAAATGGGCAAAGGACCTGAACTGACACTTCTCCAGGGAGGACATACAAAGGGCTGAGAGACACATGAAAAAATGCTCAACATCACTAGCCATTAGAGAGATGCGAACTAAAACCACAATGAGAGATACCTCTTCACAGTGGTCAGAATGGCCATCATTAATGAATCGAAAACCACAAGTACTGGCGAGGTTGTGGAGAAAAGGGAACCCTAGTATGCTGTTGGTGGGATTGCAGAGTGGTGCAGCCACTGTGGATAACAGTATGGAATTTCCTCAGAAAACAAAAAATGGAACTGCCTTTTGACCCGGCAATACCACTGCTGGGAGTATACTCTAAGAGTCCTGAAACAATAATTCAAAAGGATTTATGTGCCCTAAAGTTCAAAACAGTGCAATTTACATTAGCCAAGTGATCTTCCCTTTTGATCTTCCATCTAAATTCTCTTTCACTGTACCCTTCAGAACTCTGCAGCTTAATGACCAAAATGCTTTCATATCTTCATGGTTTTATTTTTTAAAGCTCTTCTTGCCAACTTCTTTCTTCAGCTGGAACCAAGCCCTGCTTCTTCAAAACTGATATCCTCAGGTGAAGTGGCAGCATTAGCATCCTCCCAGCTTCACATTGGTGCTTTAGCAGCAGGTGTGATTTTAAGTCTTAAAGTTTTATGTTTTACTGTGTGCTTCTCTACCTGAGATAATGTCATGGTGCTTCAGACTAATGTTTCTCAAAGCATGTGTCCTCCAGGGTGTATGCTATGAAACAGGAATTTTGTACATAGCAGCAGTGATTTAAAGCAAAATATGAGCATTGGCTTATTTGCAAATGCAACTTTTCTTCACTAATATTGGCTTTCAGAAATCAGAGTTGGGGTATAATCCCCTGCATTTTCCAGGGCTGTGTTTACCGAGGCTCTCTCTGCCTTTTCCACAGAGCCCTGAAAGATATTACATGTGGGATACTAAATATGAAATTAATGGCTCAAAAGGATAGGACTATGGATTATAATTTGGAAATACGTCACATTTGCTGACTAAGCAATTGATTCTTTTTGCAATTTTCTTCATTAACTATTTCATATGACAATCATGATTTCTTCTTTATAACTATCATCTTCTGCTTGTATATCATTAGTTCCCAATGGGATATGCTTCCAATGGGATGGAAACAATTTATTCTTAATGCAATGCTAATATGCCCAGGATTTCAAAGAGCCACACACTTCCTTAGTGAGAAATACAGTTCTGTGTTCTTCAATTGTTGTAAAATGGTCTATTCATGGTTGACAGACCTCCTGTAACCTGTGGCATAAATCATTTATGGCTTAAATCTAGAAATAAAATGTAAAATAAAAGCATAGCTTTATATATGGGCATAGAGAAAACACTGTAAGTATATGGGAAGCTTTGTTTCCTCAAAGCTGTTTCTAGTTCTCTCTGAGGTATAAATCTCCAAGTGGCAATCAACCATGTCTAGAAATTGGATTTATGGGTTCACATGAGAGGATGTTACAGCCCAGAATACTCAGAGAATTATTGAATTTTGACTTGGCAAGAATTTTGTTGGGCAAGCGTGAATTTAACTTTCACAATGTATGCATTTAGAAAGTGAATTTGAATTTCTGAAACCAATTTTAAATAAGAGGAAGCAGGCATACATGTATGCCAATAATAATAATAATAATAATTCTTGATATGTTGTTTTCTCATTACTGTGAACAAATACATTCATAGTAAATATTGTGATTCTAGTGGTCTTCATTGGATTTTGAGTAATTTTTGTTATAGCCTCATTCCATTTCCTACTGAAAAGTTTTTACTGACATAGTGGTCAAATGCCATGTTTGTCGCTAGTCACAAAAAAGGCAGTAAGGTCATATTTGTATGTGAATTAAAAAATTTTCTTGCCCACTGCCCAGTCTGAGTCAGCTTCCCCAGCTACTCAAATTTAGGCCAACCACTTTTAGTCTCAGATTCGTCCCAGCTCGGTTTCCCAAGCCACTTTCATTGAAGAAGGAGGGATATAGTTCCATTGCTCGGGCATAAGGCACAGGCCAGAGCACATAAAATATCGGCCTCTGGTGCTTCCCTCACTGTTTTCCATCTTCAGAGACATCTTGCAACTAATTTGACCTGTCATGCCAAGAACTAGCCTTGAAGCCCACAGCCTCTCTTGGATAGGAGCCCACATCTGACACTAGCCTAGTAACAGCTTTTCTACCTCAACTGTTACCCATTAATAATCTCTCCTGAGTTCAGGTCCTTAACATACCTGCTAGCTACAGTCCACTCTGCTTGAAAAAATCTCAACTTCTTGATGCTTATGTAAAATTGATTTCATACGAAAGCTCTAGAGGCCAAGGGTAAGGTGAATCATCCTATAACACAAGGCCACGAAACCTTCTAAGATGCCATTCATCTCCTTATAACCCATCTCACGCATCTAGACTAATCAAACAAGCAAATCTACACTTTATGGCCGAGATAGGGACATACTGAAATATTTCTTCCTTTTTGATTTTGGTCCTTCCTGTCTGACTTCTCTCTATTCCAGCTTCTAAGAAATCCTATGACACATATCCTAGCAAGTTTTTTTTTTTTTTAACCATTGCTTCACATAATCAGGTGGTTTATTGTTTGCTTTTTCTTTCAGCCGATTTCTTCCCTCTACTGGGAGCAACATAATTGCTCTCTTTTCTTCACAGTATGAGCTCTGAAATTTCTACATTATGCTGCTTTTATCTGATTTTCATTTCCAAAATTTTAGTTGATGTATAAATTGTGTGTAATGGCACATTTAGGGGATTTTAATGGAAATGAGCTCAGGAGCCATCTGACCTAATGAATACTGTCCATTGTGACAATGTCATGGAATTATGTTGCATGAAGGAAATGTGAAATCATGTAGTTATTCCCTTGGTTTTAAACTCGCGAAAGTATTTAGCAAGTAACATGTTTTGGGAAGGCATGTAGGAAGCTGGGGAGGGGGGACAGCCACCAGAAACACCCTAAGTTAGGAGTGTTACTGGCATATGAGGGGAGCCCTTTGGATGCTGATGTGGCCAAAGCAATGAGGCAGATTCAACTGGCACAGGACCTTGCAGATTAGAGGAGCCAATATGCTTTGTGCTGTTGTGAACAATTTGCTTTTTTTTACTCAGCAAATACTGCAGGATTTTGAAGAAAGAGAAGGTAGAGTTGATCTCACAGGTTATTATTTTATTAATTTATTTTTATTTTATTTGTCCATTACCATTTAGTTCCCTTATACTCCCCACCTTCTGCAATCACCGCTCTGTGGTCCATATCCATGAGTGCTTTTTCCTTTTTGCTCAATCCCTCCACCCCCCACTTAGCCGTCATCCTACTTTCTGAGTCTGTCTCTATATTTCTTGTGAGTTTAGTTTGTTCATTAGATTCCACATGTGAGTGAAATCACATGGCATTTGTCTTTCTCTGACTGGCTTATTTCACTTAGCCTAATGCTCTTCATGTCTATCCATACTGTTCCAAAGGGTAAAATTTTCTTCTTTTTTACTCTGAGTAGTATTCCATTGTGTAAATATCCCGCAGTTGTTTTATCCACTCATCTACTGATGGACACTTGGCTATACCTATGTTCATTGTAGCTTTATTTACTAACTTACAGGTTTTAAAATGATTATTCTGACTTCTGCATTTTCTGCCTTCTTTTGACTTCAATGTTGACAATATACCGAGATTAGGCAAGGAAAGGCAATAAAGGAAGTAGTAAGGAGTCCCTTAGTGTAAATTAGGCTAGAGAGGGTGGTACCTGTGACTAGGGAGGTAGCACTATGGGTTTTGTGTGGGTGCAGATGCTGGATCTATTCTTTTTTTAGATGTTATTTATTAACTTATTTTCAGAGCAAGGGGAAGGGAGGGAGAGGGAGAGAAATAGTGTGTGGTTACCTCTCGTGTACCCCCAACTGGGAACCTGGCCTGCAACCCAAGCATGTGCCCTGAGTGGGAATTGAACCAGTGACCCTTTGGTTCACAGGCTGGCACTCAATCCACTGAGCCAGCCAGCCAGGGTTGGATCTATTTTTAAACTAACCACTTGGTTATAGGATGTTGGAGAAAGAAAGTCAAGGATGTTATCAAGATTTTTGACCTGAGCAACTAGAAGAAAGTTTTATCAGCTGAGATGGGGGAGGCTGTGGGTAGAATGGGTGATGGAGGGGTAATTCAGATTATAGATTTGTACATGATGAGTTTCAGATGTCTACTAAACAGCCATGTGAGCATGAGGGTAGCATGACCTGAGCTGGCTATACAATTTTGGTGTCACTGGCTACAGCTATGAGGCTGGATTGCTTTTAGGGGGGAGCCTCAGGACTGATCTTTCTGTATTCAAAACAAGAGGATGGGTAAAAGAAAAGAAAGTGGCAAAGGAATCTGAGAAGGAATGGCTATTTAAGTAGGAGAGAAGCCAGTGAAGGAAGCATATTGAAGGGGAGGGGGTGATCAATGGGCTCAAATGTTGTTGAACTGTCAAATTAAGAAATGACTTAACACTGAGCAGCAGCTTTAGCAGTAATGACAAAAATGAGCTGAATTCTTTATCTTGCTTGTTGTAGTGACAATTCAAACTGTGCTCCTCTGTTCTTATTTCATACACCTCTCTGCTATTTCATAGTTGACTTTGCCTTTTAGCTTAGGAAAAAAATTAAAGTTAAATATTAATAGACATCTAGCTTTCCCTGCCAACAAGAACCAATCATAAATTTGTCCCAGCTTGTTTTACTGGAACACTTTATTACCATTTATTTATGTATGTATTTGTTTATTGGTTTTTAATTTTTATCATTTTTAATTTTCAGTTATGGTTGACTGACATTATTATATTAGTTTCAGGTATACATCCCAGTGATTAGACATTACATCACTTAGTAAGTGATCATCTCGTTCTTACCACTTTTTCCAAAGTGACATTTTTAAATAGTGCATTTGATCCAATCCCTTTCCTTCTCTCATGATCTTTCTCAACTTGCTTCTTTAATTTTTATCTCTTCTTCTCTGATGCCCTTTTAATTACTTCCCATCATTTTTTCTTTCTGGGATCTTAAGTAGCTCTTTCACACATGCAGCCCTTCAGTCTAGGCTCCACACAACAGTCAAAGTCACCACCACTGTTCCCTGCCTAAAGATTAAGCCAGGTTCTTGTTCAGCATTTCTCAACTGTGGCACTATTGACGAATTGGGCAAGGTAATGTTGTGGGGGCTGTCCTGTGCATTGTAGAACATTTAGCAACATCCTTTTTCTCTTCCCTCTAGATGACTATAGCACCACCTCCTCCAGTTATAACAAACAAAAATTTCTCTGCACATTACCAGATATCTCCTGAGTGGGAAAAATTACCCTGAGTTAGAAACCACTGACCTAGCTCATCACCCTTTACCTTGAGCTAACCTTCAGTCTTTTATTCAAATTACTACCAGAGTAATGTTTTTAAAATAAAATTTCATGAAATTTTATTTATTTAAATCATGTAATATATCTTTATAACTTTTAGGATAAAAATCAAATGTCCTTCTGAGCACAAAGGAATTGTGTGATTTGCTTCCTGCCTAACTTCATCTTTCCAAAGCTCCACAGGCACGTATGCCTCCGTCCAGCTACTTCTGTTCTGTAAGAGTCGTGGGCTTCCATGCCTCTGTGCTCCATATATTCTTGCCTTCTCACTTCTTACACTGCCTTTGCTCTTTTGCACCTACGTAAGTACAACTTTCCCATGATAATTAGATCATGTTCCTATCCTCGGAACAGCCTTTCTTTGCTTTTAAACCTGACTTAGATCCTTTATTCTCTCATGGTATTCCTTGCATGCCATACCATCATACCTATCCCATTAGCCTATGGTGATTGATTTCTTATCTTTTATCTCTTACCAGAATCTAATCTCTGAGAAGGCCAAGGATCTTGTCTTACACTTTATAGGCACATAATAAATGCATATTAATTTTTTAATATGCTAAAAGATCACAGAGGGGTAAAGTTACATTTTTTAGATTGCAGAAACTTTATTTTTTCCTTTTGTTATTGTTGTGCAATTAGAGTTATCCCCATTTTCCCTTCATTACTTTAACTTGCCCTATCCATCTCCACCTCCCACATTCGATCCTCCTCCCTCCCACTGTCTTTGTCCATGGGTCCTTTATACATGTTCCTTGATGACCCTTCCCCTTCTTTGCCCTGTTATCCTCCTCCCCCTCACTTTCGGTTACTGTCATTTGTTCTTTACTTCTATGACACTTCTCCAAGAAGGCCATACAGAGGGTCCAGAGACATATGAAAGGATACTCAGCATCACTATCCATCAGAGAGATGCAAATTAAAACCACAATGAGATACCACTTCACACCAGTCATAGTGGCTGTCACAAACAAATCAACAGACAGCAAGTGCTGGTGAGCTTGTGGAGAAAAGGGGAACCTAGTGCACTATTAGAGGGAATTCAGACTAGTGCAGCCACTGTGGACAACAGCATGGAATTACCTCAAAAAGCTAAAAATGGAAATGCATTTTGACCCAGCAATTCCACTACTGGGATTATACCCTAAGAATCCTTAAACACCAATTCAAAAGAACCTATGTACCCAAATGTGCATAGCAGCACAATTTAAAATAGCTAAGTGTTGGAAACTGCCTAAGTGCCTATCAGTAAATGAGTGGATCAGAAAACTGTGGTACACTTACACAATGGAATACTACTCAGCAGAGAGAAAGAAGAGCTCCTACTCTTTGCAACAGCTTGGATGGACCTGGAGAACATTATGCTAAGTGAAATAAGGCAGGAGGTGAAAGACAAATACCATATGATCTCACCTACAAGTGGAACCTAATCAACAAAACAAACAAGCAAGCAAAATATAACCAGAGACATAAAAGCGAAGCTACCTTTGACCTCGGTGATTAATAAGTCCTTAATGGAGAAACTATCATTTGAATTGAACTTAAATTGATGAGAAAATATTTTAAAATATAGACACTGTTGAAAAAAGGGGGAGATTCAGAGATAGAAGAGTAAAAGTTTGGTTAGAGGATGATCAGACTCATGTGAAGGAGAAGAGAGGGTGACAGGTTGGCACTAGATTTGGGAAATTTTGATTTCTAGCTGCAGACAGTGGGGCAACATCAGTGATCCTAACAAGGGCTGTTATAATCAGCACTTCTTTTCTGAAAGAGTTACTGGATAATACAACATAGTAGATAGGAAAGAAAAGACTTGATTTAAATAGACCAGTATAGCTATTAGCTTAAGCAGAGAGAGAGAGAGAGAGAGAGAGAGAGAGAGAGAGAGAGAGAGAGAGAGAGAATTGAACTAAGAAAGTGAAAAAGAATCACACTTGACTTATTTTTTAAACATGACTTTTTCTATAAATAATCTAAGACTGAATACTTCTGAGGAGTCAATCTGTACAATATCATTTTAGCTGGGTTTTAGTATTTAAGAATAAATATCTTTTGTATAAGAGATTTTGGTAGAATACACTGTTACTGACTTCAGCATAGCATGCTAATAAGATAATGGAAAGCTTTTCTCTTGAACTTAATGGGTTATGGAAATTTAGTCATTTTTCCCCTTTAACATCAGTTAAAATAATTTACTGTTCTCTGAAATGAGGATCTCCACTCAGATGCTTAATTAACTCCTAAAATGTATGAATAATTTATTTCTCTAACAGATTATTCTTATTTGCTCTTGTGCAACAAAGCCAGAAAACTCACATTTTAATTTCATATGAACTATGTGGAAAGTTGGAGTCCCCATGATGCACCAGCATGTAAAAATTCTTTGGTGGATATGGAGGCAGGACACAGATCTCCAAGCCAGCTATCTCTTATTGCTCCTGCTCTGAATTGTCTATGTTCTAGGATTGTTGAGGTCCTATTTTAAACATCCCCTCACCTGCACATTTCCAATACATATTCCTTTAGCTTATATTTTACATATACATAGACACATGCAAAATTATACACACAGATACACACAGATTCACACACACAAACACAACTTCCCTTTATTATCAGTACTCCTTATAAGTACTGCATGCTAACCGATTGCTCCACTGGAGCTCCATGTACTCCTTTATTTATGTATGTCCTCAAGGCTTTTGGAGAAATGAAAAGTAGCTCCTTTTTTATAAAAAAGATTGAGAACATTAAACATACATTTTTGACTATATTTTGACAATTATACATAATGTTCTTCTCCCCATCTCTGCTCTTACATTAGGGTTGCCAAGGTGACAATATGGCACAGTGGATTTGTTTTCACATGGATCACTGAGTTCACACCAAAAGCTAAATCAATACCAGCAACTTCTCATCTTTGGAATTATTCTCTATTATTTTTGTTGTTATTATTTTGGTTACATGTTCCTGATCTGCATATTTTAGAGAAGTTTGGAAGATTTCTTTCCTAATTTTGGTTGCCTAATACCTGAAGATAGTTGTGTAAGTAAATATAACTCAGATATGAGCTCAAACACTTGACATTCTGAAACATCTCTTTGGAATGACATTTATTCTCTTTCAGAAACTCCAGGAAGAATTGGTTTTCCAAGTTCATTTGTGCCTAAGGATCCTGTAAGGTTTTAGGAAATACAATTAAGCAAACATTATTACAGATCTCACAAAGACTGGCTTGTGCCAAACTTTGGCATTGTTCTCCTCCAGAGAAATGTGATGGATGCATTTATGGAATTTAAGTCAATATTAATGCATACATTTTATTAAGGTTCATAAACCCATCTTTTCTTTTATTCCACAGAATGTACTAAAAGTTCAATGTTTTAGTTTCATCTTTACAAAGGCAGTATTAGTGTAAAAGTACTTGCTACTCAACATTCTTTCAGTGATTAGCAATATATTGAATATCTGTCAAGCCTGTGGTAGGAAATTAAAGATGTGGAAATAAGCTTAAACTCAGTATGGTATATGTCTTCATGGAGCTTAGAGTTTAGTTAAGAAAGATAGACATGGATCAAAGAATCACTTAAGGAACTCAGGGAAGACTTCCTGAAGGAAATAGCATGGTTGAGATCTAAAAACTGATTAGGGATTTACCAGGAAAAATGTGGAGAAAAAACATCACTAGACCGAGAATACAATTGTGCAAAGATCCCTGTGCGCAGGAGTATGGCAACTTTGAGAGACTGAGAGAAGACAAGAGTTTTGTGTTTGAGATGGTAAATGAGAGCAGAGTAAAAGGAGAGACTAGAAAAAACATTTTTTGACAAGATCATGAAGGGAATGTGGACTATTAAAAAAAACTATTTTTATTCTTATAAAAAATGAAAGCCATGAAAGAGTTTTAAGAAATAGTTCTGTGGGGTGAAAGAGCAGGTTGATGTGGGTAGATCAGTTGGTTGAATTGTTCTTTTTTTTATTGTTGTTCAATTACAGTTACCCCATTTCCCCCTATTACTCATCCCTGCCCTACCCACCCCCAGCTCTCACATTTAATCCTCCCCTTCACTGTTGTCTTTGTCCTTGGGTCCTTTATACTCGTTCTTTGATGATCCTTCTCCTTCTTTCTCCTGTCGTTCCCTACCCTCTGGTTACTATCTGCTTGTTCTTTATTTCCATTTCTGTGGTTCTATTTTGCTCATTTGTTTGTTTTGTTGATTAGTTCTTATATTACCATACCTAAGGATGTAGCCTAGTCTAGTGTGGGAGTTGTGGTTAAAAGGAGAATGGAATAAACTCAAGAGATGTTTATGAGGCCAAATCAAAAGACTTTGGAGTTGGATAACGTACAGAGAGTGAGGAAGAAGAAGGTGTTGACACTAGTTTTCTGACTTGCACAAACTGATATATGATAGTTACATTAATTAAGACAAACAATAGCAGAAGACAACAGGTATAGTGAGGGAAGATTTTGAATTAGGTTTCAGACATGTTGGGTTAGAGGTACTTTTGTGACATCCAGAAGATATTGAAGTTGTTGGATCTATAAATCTAGATCTTACAGGTAAATCTGGAGAGGTAATTTGTAAGCTTTCTGCATAGAGATAATAATCGAAGCCATGGGTGTAGATGAGTTATTTAGGAAGGCTGTGTTTGGATATATAAGAAATGACAATGAGGATAATTTTCTGCCTTTACCATTTGAAGAGATAGCTACTAGTCTATTGATGTCTAAATTTCTTGAAATGTTTTAAACATATTTCACATCCTTTCAAGTGAATATTCACATTTATCTGCTTGCAATAGATGCCTAAAATGGTTAGGATTTTCAACAGCATAGTAAATATAAGATTATAGAAGAGGATAGACTTGTTATATTATTAAGTTTAGAAGGGAGAGAAAATCAAAGCTAAATCCCTAATGGGGCTAAAGCCATTGCACAAATCAAACAGACCTAACTTGAAACATCAGACTGCTTTAAATTGTTTCAAAGAAAAAAAAATTATTTTTAAATTTTTTGCTGTGAAATTTGTCAAATCATATGGACAAAAAGCTTAAAGATGTCTACATTATAATCAGTCAGAACCGTCTGGGTTGTCTTATTTCCCTGCTAAGAACAAAATCTAGTTTTGCAAATTTTTCACAATCTTCAGTGAATTCAAATGCGAGTTGCTTATCCTACCGCGTATTAGATTGAAGTCAAGCAGAAAGCATTTATCTTGAAAGGCATCCCTGAATGAGTTTAGAAATGGGGAGGTGTATTATAGGGAAGCATTGTTGGAAGGGGGAAGAAATAGGTCTGCGATTAATAGGTTCTCAGTAGGTATATTCTAGTAGAGATCAAGCATTTCTTATGAATTACTAAGCATAAATTGGTAAGTATAAAATATTTCAAAATAAAATCTATATTTGTTAGTAACTTTAATTACTGTAGAGTAAAAATCACAAATTCTATGGACAAAAATGTAATTGTATGATTTGCCCTTAACATCATAGTAGCTATGATGTCGAATAAACAGTTGTAGGTTATTTTAACCCTTAGATTATCTCCTTGCCCTGAGTTTAGTTGGCTTGGTTTAGAGAAGCCTTCCCAACAGAAAGCTCTCTTTATTCTATTTACTTTTCTAGCTACCTTCTTTTTGCTTACCCAGATATCTGTGCAAGCTATGCAAGATGCACATTTGATTGATGATGGCAGGAAGAACAGTGCCAATGGAAAATGTTTTTGCTAAACTCCAGTTTTATTTGTGTTGAAAAGTATAAACAAATTTCAAAGGGAGTTCAAAATGTAGAAAGAAGAAAAAACAGAGGCGTAGCTCACTCATAAACCGGAAAATACATTTAAAAAATCTGAAAGTTGATATTAAGGTAGCAAAGAACAAATTGTGGTTTATGACCTCTTTCCTTGTGGTTCATTAGGTTGTTTCCTGACCCGCAATGGGCTACTTTCCTTCACCGTTTAGAAGACAAAGGCACTAAAATTGGTTGGAATGACTGCCAGGAAAACTGAGAAGCAGCCTCCATTGGTGTTTGGGGGCATGGGCCTTGCCTATTTATGGCTTGGATTTAGTACTGATTAGCTCTGTGACCTTGGACACCAGCCGTCTCCAAGTGGAGTATCTGTTTCTATATCGAAGAAAGGCTTGGTTCCTGGCATTGTTAGATCAGGTTTCAATCGGTCATCTATGTGTGTTCCATCTGTCAGGTAAGTCCAAGTATGCTGCTTTCTTTGCCACCAGACAGGCTGTTGTCCCAGGTGATAAAAGACACATCTGCCTAAACTGAATCTCAGTCCTAGCATTTCCAAGTTTTGAGAAATTGAGCAAGTTACTTAACCTCTCTGTCTCACATTTTCCCATTCAAACAATGGGTGTATTCACAGAAACTACCTCACAGTAGGTAGGAAGGCTGTGTTTGAAAGAACATGAAATGCTCTTCTTTCTCAAAATTGCAGCTGATATTCGGGGACGTTTATGGTTCCATACAAATTTTTGAAGTGTTTGTTCGATATCTGTGAAATATGTCATTGGAACTTTGATAGGGATTGCATTGAATCTATATATTGCTTTGGGGAGTATGGACATTTTGATGATGTTGATTCTTCCAATCCATGAGCATGGTATATGTTT
>PVJI01014150.1:0-45246 GCA_004026765.1 Micronycteris hirsuta
TCAGGCTCTCAGTCCAGTGCCCACTGGCATCTGCAATTCAAACCCCACTTCCCCAGACTGGAGCATCTGTTTCGATAGCAGCATAAAGTTGGCTGCCGCATCAAGAGTCCACATGCCTGGGCGGCACGCGGGGCGCGTGTACAAAAGTCACCTCCAGCACAGTCTGGATTGCTAAATGGCTTTTATTTCCTTAGTCTTACTTGGAAAGTTGATGACGTTGTTCATAGCAATAGTTTGTCCTGCTTTAATCAACTTAAAGTTCTCATAAGCGCTGAAATTTTGTTCTCATAGGTATTTCTGAAAGATTACAAAATGTGTCAATTCAATTCCCTAAATATTAGTCTCCTGAGCGCACAAACTAAATTGATCTTCACATGCTACCAAATTTAAATCTTCTATTTCTTCTAAATAATGAAAGCTTATTTGTCAATTCATATTTTCATCTTTGTATAGACCTGCGTGCCGTGTCTTTGGAAAAATATGCAAAATAGAAAATAAAATCTAGATTCCTAACTGCCAGTGAAAGAAATATGAAAAAGGAATTTCCAGTGTCCTGGAAATCTCGGCCTCAGCCGTCAGCCTGTGGCTCCTGACCGCGTGGGTTTGGTGGTGTTCACTCAGTGCAGTCCCTTGCAAAGTCAGAACATGATTTTGATGGAAAATGCACATTTTCCTGTCTCCTTTCTAAGCCTTCAAGTCTTCTGTGATAAACAAACTCAGATCCTTCAAATAGTCAAATATTATTATTGAAATCCAGTCTGTAAGTCATCCATGAAAAGTCGTTCTCTGTTACAGTTCTACTGGAAGCATGCACCACTGTCCTCGGGCCGAGGGTAGCCACTCTCCTCTGGGGAATCAGTGCACAGACTAAGAGACTGACCCAGACAGCACGCACGACAGAAGAAATGTTTCCCATTCCCGCTAGGATGTTTACAAGCCCTTCGTTGGAAACGGTCACATCTGGAATGGTGGAAGTGAAGGAGAATGCTTTCACATGCATGGTGACCTTTCGGACAAAAATAAGTGTTTCAGCGTCCGTGAAAACGTCGTTAAAAATATCTGTAGTGTTTTTTAAAATAATATTTTAAATAGAATTATTGGCCTGTTTTCTTTTTGTATCAGCTTATAATTAGGGATAATAGCCTTAACATTTGGGATTTACCTGATATTGAAGATTTGTAACATCTTCGAGGGTATTATGCCTTGAAGGATTGCTGACAGCTTTCATTAAGAATGTCTGTAGTCATGCCACGGAGCTCATTTAACTTGTCTGTTTGTCTATTATCTATCTATCTATCTATCTATCTATCATCTATGTATCATCTATCTATCTATTTATCTCTAACTACCTACCTACCTTTCTATCATCTATCTATCTGCCTACTTACCTACCTACCTGTCATCTACCTAACATCTCTATCTAGTCTATGGTTTTCCTGTTTTTCAATCAACCCATGTACCCAACTCTTCCACTTTTTTTGTCTCACAGAGGTTTTGATTTCTTTATATCTTTGTTTACAACCAGGAAGCACAACCTGAAAGAGAAACCACAGGTAAGAGCTGAAGGTTAGATAGCTAGAATGAGAATCAAGGTCTTTCAACTAAATTATGCTACTTTGCAAAACGCCTAATAAAATGATTAGAGTACTTCTGCTTTTCAGAAACAAACAAACAAACAAACATTTAATTTTTTGCTGAGCTACATGTAGATAAAATGAAGTTCTTAGGTCCTCTTTCCACATTAAAACAATGTGATTTGGAATGGGAAAGCAATGGCCAACTCTTACATTTTCACATCAAGAAAAATATATATATTTTTTAAATCCTCACCCGAGGATATGTTTTTATTGATTTCAGAAAGAGAGAGAGAGGAAAGGGAGAGAGAAGGCGAGAGAAAGAGAGAAACACTGATGTGAGAAAGAAACACTGATTGGTTGCCCCCCATACTCACCCTATCTGGGGACCTCACCACAACCTTTTGGTGAGCAGGACGACAATCCAACCAACTGAGCCACCTGGCCAGGGCCAGAAAAGCAGTTTTTTAAATGCTAAAAGAACAGTACCATTAAGTTGTTCCAGGTGTGTACTTTTATCTAGTAGCCTATCCACTCTTTGCTGGTTACATAGAATAATCCTTCTCGTCTTTTTTATTGTCTTCAGCTACTTCTCTTAATTTTTAAACGGGTCAAAAGTTGTTTGGCAATTTTGTCTTTTGGAAGCAATTTTCACTATATTTTATTGTGACTGACCTTTTTAATGATTTTGTACTATTTTATATAGCCCATGGATTAGCAGCAGGATTCAACAAACATGCATGCCTCCCACAGGATGAGACTAGATTAACACTTCATTTAATTAACCAGAGGATGCAAATATTTACAGAAGGGACCTGACCTTGCAGAGGGGAACAGATGCCACCTATTTCTAGGCAGCTTCCTGTGGCCTCAGTATTTAGAGCGGAGGCCTACAGACTCAGGCCAACTCTGAGCTCTGTTCTTATGGTGCAAATGGCCTTGGATGTGCAGGCCTTGCTAAAACATTCAGGGAAGTAAAGGGTCATGTATCTGCTCCTCCTAAGGGTGTGCTGATAAAACACAGCATTCTCCACTTTCTTAAATTCAACCGTGCCGGTTTGGCACGCGCATGAGAGAGAGAGAGAGGGAGAGAGAGAGAGAGAGAGAGAGAGAGAGAGAGAGAGAGAGAGAGAGAGAGAGGGAGAAGCCTGTCCATGGAGGAGGACCCGGTCTTCCACCTGCAGCGCTCCAGCGCTCCATCCTCAGACTCAACCCCGGCCCCTCTTGCGTCCTTTCAGTGGGCTGTACTGAGGGGAAAATCCCTTTCCTGCGACCTGAAATGTCTCCCCTCTTTCACGAAACGCACTCAGCAGAATGTATTTCCAAACATTTTGTAGTTTTTAAAAACCCCAGCCTACAAAGGGGGTGTTAGGAAGGGTGGGCTCCCTGAGATCTCTCCCCTGCATATGCCTGCCTGGCCCAGGAGAGACAGGGCAGCCAGGCTGCGGCGGTCAAGCGCCCGCACAGTGCCCACGTCCGTGTCCACGTCCACAGGCAGTCTTCCATGAACCGACACTGTCATCGGTGCCACAATGAGAGATGAGGGAGCTTTTTTAAAAATGCTTCCAGTGGCCTGATTTTTATTTCTGATCCTCTTGGAAGCACTTGTAGCTATTACTATTTTTAGCGAACTTTAATTCTGTTTTCAAAACTGAGGTTATTCTCTCAATCTGGTGTGTGTATGTGGGTGTGGGTGTGTGTTGTAAGGAATGTTTTATCTTTTCCCTGTCTTCATTTCCTTTTTTATTCAATACACTATTTGTAAGGTGGTTTCTGTTTCTATTTCTCTTTCTGGTAATTTTGGAAAAAAAAGAAAAAATCTCCCATCAAAATCTAGGTGAGAAAAAGGGGTGCACTCAGCTTTCTAGACTGGCCTGTTGACACAGGGTCCCCGGGCCAACGGGGTCTCTTTCTTGGTTTTTTGTTCTCCCTCACCCATTTTCTAGGCATCCTGTTACTATGGTTACTCCTTGTCTGATGGTACAGGGAGATAGGAGAATTTTAATTTCTGTTTCACCTCTCTTTTCATTTTAATGAGGCATGAGTGACCTTCCTTCATTGTTACCAACTCAGCCACATCTGCTTGGGATCCAGGTTCTGCCATCAAAGTCGGAATTCCTGTGGCCAGAGTGAACTCATTTCCAGAGGGTTTGAAAGGAGCCCTTTCAAATTATATCTTCTGGAGGGAGAGGCGGGAGGGATGGGAGAGACTGTATCTGCAGCATGGCTTTGCCAGAAGAATGTTAAAAATAATTTTTTACCAGAAGAGACTGACATTACTACATTGTACAATGACTTTTACAATTTTATTTTGTCATCTGTGTGTCAAGTCACAGCATGTTTTCTGGCAGGAGGACACCGTCCTGGCCCAGCGTGGCCCCTCTCCTAGGGACAAGATGAAGTCTAGGTGACTTTCATCCTGGGTTACCGGTGGGAATTCCTTCATTGGGTGCAGGTTGTTCAAATAAAATGCGAGTTGCCCTCTGCACACACGGTCCTCTTGTTAAATCTCTACTCTAGTGCACAGTGAAGGAACGGTAGAGCCCAGAACTCACGCGGGTGAGCGCAAAGCAGACGCATGCAGCCATTTTCCTCAGCCTCAGGTTTAACCCCTTCTCTTCCAGTCTGCTTTCCCTAGCCACACACTCTTCAGTTTGATTAGGGTTCCAAAAAGAACAATTCAAATGATCCTCTTAGAGTTGGAAGGAATTACTTGGAGGTAACCGAGCCAAGCAGATTATTTTATGGATGAGAATAACTGAGAGCAGCGAGGCCAGAATTCCCGCGATTTGCGGAGAGAACCCCTGATGGTGCTGGCTCTGGGGCTGAGCTTGTCTTCATAGTCCACAGCCTCCCAGCTACTACAGATGCCAAGGGAAGTCCCCATTAGAGGACCTGAGGTTTCAGAAGGCAGTCAGCTCCACTGAGGTGACTAGTCCTCCTACAAGTTATGTGTCTTGAGTGGACCATAAATTTGCAATAAAAGACTCTCTTCTCTGTAAAATCCATCCCTTAGACCTAATGGCTATAAAATGAATTCATATTCGTATACTTTTTCATTCAATTAAAGTAACTAGAAACTCCATAGGACTACCAGGACAACGTGGGCACAGGACAGGCCGGGCTTAGGGATGTTATTCTTTTCTCCCAACTATAGCAGCTCTAGGAGAGGATCCTGAAAGAAACCAGCATTGCTGGTCCCGAGCATCCACACCGCACAGCAAGATGTCTTCAGCCTCTCAGAACACTGGTGAGTAGGAGCAGAGCTGCGCAGAGGACTGAGTAAAGCTCTCTTTCCTTTTTCTCCATCTGGATGTCTTGAGTTCTATTTTCATTCCTAATTTCTCCCCAATTCAGTAGTCAGTGGAGATGCACCCGAAACCTCTTCTCTGAATTTGCCTCCAAAGTTTTAAAAGTCTCACTTTAAGGGGTCTTCCTAGAAAATGGAACATGATGGGAAGCTGAGCTCTGTTGTGGTATGAGGTCCCCTGGGATCTTACTGGAGTCATAAGGAGCCTGTTTTATGGAGCACTAGCTCAATGGTGGTGTCATTAGCCAAGAGAAGATGAACCTATTCCATCCCAAGCTACATCGCTCCATTAATGAGTCTCAAGTAATGCTTCCCCTTCTCTGGGCTGCTTGCATGACACTACAAACTTCAGCAGCTGGGTGGAGGAGACCGTGGGGGTTTAGACAAGTCCTGGGTGTCTACCGCTCTTCAACCCACATCCTTGGAGGATTTTTTTTTTTTTTAAGTCAAAGGATAGGTAAACTCACAGTGCACTTCCAAAAAGGTTAAATCCTACATATCCAGGCCAATATTTATTTAACTACACTAAGTAAAAGACGATTTGGCCAAGGGACCAGGGGGAGTCCTTTTATTTGATCTAATTTTACATAAATGTTTCTGCACTCAGAGAGGGAGGGATGGTTCTGGAGCTTTATCACAACCACCGTTAGATGTCTACTCATGTATTGTTCATCTTTTCTCTGAATGTCATTTCTTAGATGCTGACTTAGGGCCACGGTGATGACCCAGGCTTGTTCTGTATCAGATGCACACAGCTGGGCACATTCCAGAGAACTGCTGACAGAGCGAGCTGACTGTTCAAACAAAAGTTTGAAAATAGAAAACATGTCGATCAAAGCTCTCTGCAGTGGAGGGGGTACTAGAGATTATTTATAGTTATCTAAAGAGAAAAGCAGCTGGAAGAAGCCATCTGTCTTGCATGTCCTTCCTTTGGCATCGACTGGATGCAAAGCCACATGAAAAATTGTCCTGCTCTGAGTAAGGGCTCTTCAGCAAGTGGCTCTTATACATATTTAAGGGACAAGATGAAATGGACACCTGTTCAAATAAACCAGACTCAACCGATCAGAATGATCAATTAGCCCCAGTGCTTGCTGGTTTGTTGCATTCCATAATTAGAAACAAGAACAAAATCCCACTCCCCCAAATAGGTCATGCTGTAGGCTGATCTCGGAAACCTCATCCAGTGTAGATCCTCAGGTTGGTTCTTCCCAGAATAAACTCCTATTCTCTATTTAATTTAAAGTTTGATGAGATTTATATTAGGAATGATGATCCAAGGTATCAAGTAGTCTGTAACCATTACAGGAGTGTTTGATTAGGCTCTCTGACTTCTGTTTATTGAGACAGAATAGAGACATAAGCTTACATTTTACAAAGGATTTCCCAAGTAAAAGGAAACAATTCAGTGACAATTAAGCAAGAACTCTATGACCATGTAGAATACCTCACTCTAGTAACCTTGTATGAAATCAACTCCCAAGAGACAAGGCATGGCTTTGAGTCCCTAAGGTATTTTGGTAGAAGGAGAAGGGACCTGCCTAAGCTAGTAAGTTATGGAGTGTGGATTTGAACTAGAGAGAGGCCACAGCATGTGCTGAGTTTACCCATTCAAAAGAAGAAGGGAGAAGAGAAACAAAAGTTAAAATACAGAGTGAATAAGGAATCTTTAGTATGCAAGTGCCTAGGGCTGTAATCTGACCCTTACGACCTGTGTACTCTGTGGGCAAGCCTCAGTTACTTAACAATGGGAAGGTTCAGGTGCATCTCTGGTCAGTTCCAGGTCTGTTGTCAAACCCACGTGAGGATCAGATGAGAACAGTGATGGCTTCGGGGTAAGACACAGCTAGTTTAGATCTTTACATCAGCAGTGTGCTGGTAACCTTGGCAAGTTACTTAAACTAAGCTTACTTCTCTCCTAGGTTTGTATGAGGATTAAACAGTCATGGACATGAAGCACTTAATATAGTGCCTGGCTCATGCACACACACAATAGATGTTAATGTATCAGTTAAGAGATACGGAAAGTTGAAGAGAGTAAGGAAAAAGGAGGTTTTCAATGAGTACAGATTGCTTTACAGAGTGCATTTTCTCTTTCTCCTTAGTAAAATACAGCATTTCCAAACCCTCCTTGTAGCTAGTATGGCATGAGACTAAAACCTAACCAATGTATGGAACTTCTTTGTGAGAACCTCCCCTTCCACCTATTTCCTGTCTGCAGTGTGGAGGTGATGGCTGGCCTCTGGGCAGCCATTTTTTACCACGAGGCAGAGGGCGAAGAATGGCCGAGCAGCATGATGAAAGAGCCTGGGCTCTTTGCTGTCCAAAAATCCATCATCCCAGCCTTCATGAGCTACCTCTGGACTGGGTAGCTATGAGAGGGAAGTAATTTTCCATCTTGTGAAAGTAATCTTTTATTTTTCCTGTTTATCTGTTAACTTAATCTTATATTAACTGATATTAAAGATCTTTAAATTAGGGAGTTCATGGAAATTCAGGTGGATCAGGTGGCTAGGTAGAAGTTGAACTCTGGAAGAGTAGAGAAATCTCAAAAGGATCTATCAGGAAAGCCTCTGAACCCCGTTCTCTTGGGTTTTTATGGAGGATTATCACTTAGATGGGATTGATTAAATCAGAGCTCATTGGTGAGCCAACCTCTAGCCCCTCTCCCTCCCCGGAGACGAGGGGTTTGGGGTGGGAATGTAATCACTAGTCCACGGTGGCTTTCTCTGGCAACCAGGCTGTGTTCTCAGTCGCTTCAGCATAAACTCAGCAGGGGCTGACCAGGGCTTGTTTAAGTAGCAAAAGATACTTATTACACCTTTCTTATGTCTCTCATCACTTAGGAAATTCCAAGGGTTTTAGGAGCTCTGTGCCAGGAATAGGGGCAAAGACCAAATACATATTTGTCTTTCTATCACGACACCACAACCTGATGTCGCAGAGAAGAGAAGGCTTTGTGTCAAGAGGGTAAAGATACCCACAAAGCCATGACTGTCTAGGCCAGGAGTGTCCAACCTGCGGCCCGCGGGCCGCATGTGGCCCAGGATGGCTATGATGTGGCCCAACACAAAATTGTAAACTTACTTAAAACATTACTTAGTTTTATTGCTAAGTTTATTATTTAGATACGTACTTTTTCTATATTAGCAATCACAAACTTGGGACCTGCCCAATGATGTTACAGATTATCGAAAGGGCTGCTGCATAATTGGGGTTATTATGTGAGGACGTTTTTGCTTATCTGCGGTGGCAGATATCACGAAAATTATGCCTGGACCTTTTTTCATTAGTGTTTGTGTATTTAATGTGTGGCCAAAGACAACTCTTCTTCCAGTGTGGTCCAGAGACACCAAAAGGTTGGACATCCCTGGTCTAGGCCGGCCAAACATAAACATCCTTACCCTCTCCCAGAATTCAATTTCTTTCCTAGTCTTCTACCTGATCTCCTTTATCTTCTCCTCATTTAAAAATTTTTTTTTTTTTTTTTTATTTTTAGAGAGAGGGGAAGGGAGGGAGAAAGGGAGGGAGAGAAAAAGCAATGTATGGTTGCCTCTCACATGGCCCTCACTGGGGACCTGGCCAGCTACCCAGGCATGTGCCCTGACTGGGAATCGAACCGGGACCCTTTGGTTCCCAGCCCGCACTCAATCCACTGAGCTACACCAGCCAGGGCTCTTCTCCTCATCTTGAATCTGAGAACCTTGTAGTTAGGCTAGCGTTGCCACCCGTTCAGGTATGGTTGTGATTAGTGCTAAATGACTATCACAGTCATAGCAGTATGTACCTTGACGTCACACCCCACAATTCTGGTGGTTTATACACAAACATTTGCCATGTGAGCTTAAAACAGCATGACCGTCCTTGCGGCAACCTATCAAGTCAATGAAAGATATGTCTCGAGGACACAGGCACAGCCTGTCACCCTGCAGGGGAGGGGACGAGCTGGCAGGTAGGAAAGGTTAACCAGAAGGAGAGAGGAATGAATTAACTCATATGAACTTTCATCACTGGTCCCCACCACACACAGGAAACCGAGGAGGAGCCAGGGATTATATAAGCAGAGAGCAGGCATGACTCATCACTGGGAAAGATCAAGGTATGTGGCCATCAGAAAAAGGAGTCATGGGAAGCCACTCGGAGAAGTCAGTATCGATCTAGGTCTGCAGTATTGATCCTGATCAGCAGTATTTGTCCAGGTCTGCGGTATTGATCCTGATCAGCAGTATTGATCCAGGTCTACAGTATTGATCTTGATCTGCAGTATTGATCCTGGTCTACAGTATTGATACTGGTCTACAGTATTGATCCTGGTCTGTAGTATTGATACTGCCTGGTCTGTAGTACTGACCATGGTCTACAATATTGATCTTGGTCTGCAGTTATATGTGGTACTTACATAGTAAACCGTGCCCCTGGTTAACTGACTAGGAGCTATAGTACATGTTTCTTGCTTTGTCCTTGAACTTCTATTATTCTCAGTACTTCCATAGTCTATTCTGAAAGAAAAAAAAAAAGAAGAGCTTCCACAAACATAACTAGAACCTGTATCTGCAGACCTGGGGACACCTCTGGCCCTTGGTTTGTGAGTTCTGGTAGGTGGGTGGGCTGTTAGCGCTGTGATATTATAAACCCAGGATGCAAGAGAAAGAGCAACTGGCTGACAGGCAGAACACCTAGTCCTAAGAAGTCAATATTGAGAATGGAATGGTGGGGCTCAGTTTTCATGCTTCAATTCCAGCAAAATTAGCCATTGGGTACACTGTGGACACACTTCTGGTAAAATCAAGTCATTAAATGAACCCTCTAACTCCCAGCTCACCAAACCTTTTGTTTCTGTGTTTTCCAAATCGATTCCTACAAAACATGCAGACTATTTGGTCCCAGTGGCCTTTTATTTTGCTGCCTGTAAAGGATTAGAACGTGGCTTTGGCGTCTCTTACACCACTTGCACTTTTTTTTCCTTTTCTATTTTGCAACTTGTGGCTGCTACACACAACCCAGAAATGACTCATGGGGATAGTGGTACCACCTCCTTCTGACCCATTGCCTTAATTGCTTCCTCTGGCAACTCACACTTTTATGAACATACACTCGAAGCCTCCAGAAGCCCCTTCATGACGATTTTTTGGGGGAGAGTCTGGGGGAGTCCCAGAACAATAACAGGATGTGGAGTATTGACCTTTCTCAGAACCTTTCCTTTGTTTAATATTTCAACTCTTTCTCTCCTACAAAGATTTCCCCAACAGAACCAACCCATGAAACGCAGTCTTCCATAATAAGGCGACATCAGTATTCTAGATGGGGCGTAAATGGAAATTGATCCACGTTAATGATATGCAGAATGATTCTCCTAGTCTGTGTTTATCCTGGCCATCATTCTTTGCCACATGAAGGGCGGTTCCTTTACCTGCCAGCAGCTGCGGGCTTCAGGCCTGGTGTGAGGCTCATAGCTCCACTTTCACAGTGTCCTTACTATATGTTTGCGGTCACATCAGCCATGAACGTCTTAGGAAGCCTGGGGTCAGTAACTCCCAGGGTGGGAAGGTCACAGGCTAGGTGACCTCCAGGAAGACACCTGCAAGCACAAACTCAAATCCTTTCAGTTTGTACCTATCTATCTCTCCTTGCTTTGAAGGAAAGAGACGTTTTAAGATCCACGTCAGGACTCAGTGTGGGCTCGGCCATGTTTCTGAGAGGAGAGAGGATTGAGGGGCGCAGCTGAAAGTTCCTGAAGCCATCTTAGTCTCCTTAGTCAGCCCAAGGCCCGTAAAAACGCTTTCAATAAAGTTCACTTTTTAGATTTACGGTTATCGACTCCCAGAATTCATCATTTTTAAAGTTTTAAAAATTGTAATATACCCGCTACAGATTTAGAAAATTCAAACTCTATAGAATTCAAAGTGAAAAGTAAAAAATTGTATTTTCTTAATTTCTTACTTCTTTTGTTTTGCTCAGTATAACCTTGCAAATATCCATACATTCATTCAACAGTGGTTATTGAATTCCTACTGTATGCCCAGAGTGTAGAGGCTGCTGGAGATGCAGTGAACATGTAAGGCTTTGTCCTCCTGGGACGCACAACCTTAGGGATGGCGGTGGTGTGGGCGCTGAAGAGAAACCAGCAATCCAACAAATAGACCAGGGCAGTGAAGTAAGACGTGGTGGCTGGAGTAGCAAGTGACAGAGGGAGATGCTGCTGTAGAGCAGACGGGTCTCTGACAGATTGACATGGACAGTGTGTCCTCTGAGGAGCTCTTTGCATTGTGTACATATATCTCAAAGCTGTGACTCTCTCGAGAGCAGAAACAGGACTAGAAAGCATCTGTGCTTTGTAAGTGTGTGTTTATGTTTGGCTTGTATAGGCTTGAATTGGGGATGTGTAGGAGATGGTATCTGCCAACTCAAAAAAGCGAAGAGGTGAAGATTGGGTAGGCTCTCCTGGGTACTAAAGAACACTCATTTTCTGTGCTCATTTGGGAGGTGAAACTACAGAGACACACACTCAGCATATATGAGCATAGCCCTCACAGAGCCTTCTGAAAAACCAGCTTTGAATAAAAGTTTGTTTCTCTTATGAGGTATTTCCTTCTTTCCTATATTAAGTAGCATTCCCTAAATTCTGAATATGAACAGTAAAAATACAGGAATGGAGGGTCAGGTTTTAAGCAGTTCAGATGTCACTTCCTGGAAGTGCCCTGATGTCGGTCCCTCTGCTTCCGATCTCAGCCTGATGAAGGGAAGCCCGTGCAGCCATGCGCCCCTCACTGAGCACCACGACTCACGGATTTCCAAGTCCACATCCTTGCGGTGCTTCTGCAGTGCTGCAGGATGACCGACCAACACCCTAGCTTGTAGAAATGTCCTGTGTTTAAGAAGTTTCTCCAAGATCTCGAGAAATCTCTGAAGTGGTATTTGCTTTCCCTTATCAGTCCGATTTCTATTTTTGCACATTTTTCTTACACAAATGAACCATGATTTAAGGGGAGAGGACTGTGGTAGGCATAACTGGTGCTGGACACCACTTCCAACACTCTGTCCCTCCCAGTGTAGGTTGCAGCTGCTGGTGGCAAAGGGGCTATAGCTGGAAGTCTCCTGTGTCATTTCAGGGCCCAAAACTGTTTTTTGCTTTTTATAGGACCCAGTGGCTGAGAACATCTGTGGCAAATACGTGTTCTTCCCTGGACCGGATATTGAAGGAGCCACCCGTAGGCCATCAGAGTGCATGATGAAGTGCATATTCCAAAGCTGCCTGTTGAATGTCGGTGTCCCCCCAGAATTCCTATGTTGACACCTAACCCCCAAAGTGACGGTGTTAGGAGGTGTGGTTTGGGGAGGTGATTTGGACATGAGGCCTTAGGAGCCCTCAATGATGGGATCATCCCTCAATGATGGGATCAGTGTCCTTATAAAAGAGCTCCATGGAGCCCCCTTGCCCTTCCCACCATGTGAGGTCACAGGAAGAAGATGCCATCTATCAACCTGGAAGAGGGTCCTCATCAGACGTTGAATCTGCTGGGACCCTGATCTTGGACTTCTAGCCTCTGAAACTGTGAGCAAGCACCCCAGCTGTGGTGTTCTGTTACAGCATCTGAAATGCTGCCTCCGTGGTATCTGAAATGCACAGTGAACCCAGCTGGATTCACAGAAGGAGGTTGGCAAATAAAAATAATATAAAACTTTAGAACCCATTCTGTGAGTCTCAAAGAGCTAACAATACTAAATACAAAACAGTTTCAATCACTCTGGATTCTTATGCACAAGGCAGTAAGAGGAGCAGGGTGAGGATCAGAATGAATAAAACCCTAAGAATTCCAAGTGAGGGAAGATTTTCTTCACTTGCCTTGTGTGGACAATATTTCACTCATGCAGTTTTTCTCTTGTCACTCCAGTTAAATTTTTTTTTTTAAATTTCAGTAGTACTTTGTACCTGTATGTCACCTGTTTGACCTCGAGAGGGTCAAATTGAAGTTTTTTCTTCCCTTGTCTAAAGTAAGGGCCTAGACTTTGTGTTCCGGAGGTAAAAGTAGAAATATTCTTGTTGTGTTAACATATACTTCAAAGGCAATTTGGTAAGGTTGGGTCAGATATTTCTGAGCTGCATGTTATTTCCCAAGACAGTAAGATATTCCTGAATTACAGATGGATTCACTCTTGCTTTTCATTCCTGCTTCACAGAGTTAAATTTGATCTGGTCCTGATCAGAGCTCGGGGCTTCAGATGAACCCAAACATCACAAAAAGCGAGGACATGACCACTCACAGGAATGTTTTGCCCATCTATACTTGCTGAGTGAGCATGGAGGGCAGAGTGCATGTGGATGGGGATGTACTGCGTAACTCACAATTCCAGCCCTGGCACCTTGAGAGATGTTTTAATAGGAATATTTGAAAATTCATATCTGACTTCTCATTCCAGCGCCTGCTGCGTAGCATGGAAAGCAGGAAGTTGTTGAAGGAAGGAATTAGTCTGATCTCCAAAGCACCTGAAATAAATACATACAGGTTTTGACATTAAATAGAAACATACATTCAATTTTCTTACTAATTTTAAAACTTCCTAGAGAAATGCAGCCTTGCACCATGAAAAATGAAGAAAATGTCCTTAGATGTGATGTAATCAGCACACCCAAGGTAAATCTCTTGTTAGCTGAACCTGGCACCTCACTAAGTGGAGTCTGCGGTGTCCCGGGTCTGCTCAGTTCAGCGAGTGTTCCGTGCATGCCTTCCAGGGGTGGCTGCTTAGGGGGATCGGAACTCTCAGTTCAGTCAGGGAATCCCTGAGCACATCACTTTTGCTATGAAATCATTTATTCCCAAAGAGATCACAGTTCCGACTTCCTCATTCTTAAGAAAACAATCGGTGTCAGCACCACCCACTTGGAGAGCTCAGAGATTCCAACTCAGACACAAGGTTACTGGCCTTGGGGGCCAAGGAGCTCATCTGCCCATCAACTGATTTTCCCAGCTTTCTGTTGATTTGGGCCACGCCTTTGATGACCTGATCAATTAGGGGACTGCTGTCATCTAAGACAACTTTTAAAAAATTGAACCAACTGGGAGAGTCAGTGGTTTTAAATAGATGTCATCTTCAGATGACTTTGTGTTTCAGCAAATAGACCGATTTTCTGGGAGGGAGCATTAGGCTTAACAGAGAAACTTGGGAAAAAGTTTTGGCAGCGGGTCTCCAGTGGAGGCGTCAGATATGACCTCTCAGTTGTAGGTTACGGGCAGCGTTTGTAACTCCCGGCCCCACAATGGTGTCGTCTTCTTCATCTGCAATGAACAGGGCTCCCAAGGGCACCCTGGAATGGAAAACCTGTGGACATGGAGATAAGTCGAAGGGCCAGGAACCTCCCACCACTGCAGTTAGATAAAGTAATCAGCATTTCAGCTGCAGGAAAAGAATAGTGCATTCATCATGGAACAATTTTTATTTATTTGGTATTTCAGAGACTTATATATGAGGAGACTCTGGAAATGCTTTCAGCAATGAGAAAACGCATATGTAGGATATTGAAATAGCATGGGGAATAAGCACTATTTTATTGCATTTGCCTATTTGCTAGTTATTAAAACAATTTTCACTAATTTAAAATGGGCCTTTTCCTAAGGATCCCAGCTTTTTCTATTTGAAGCAGTTAATATTCAACCTGGGTTCAAAATGAGGATGAATATTCAAAACTTCATTATATAGTAAAATGCTATTAAGCTGATATTGGCTTATTCAAAAGACAGTATAATTGGAGGCAGTGGTTACTTTCTAGCTGAATAGACACCTTCTTATTTCTTAATTAGCACACTGAATGGTCTACACATCTTTCACTCAAAGACCATTTCCTTCCTGCACTTTAAGTCACTGGGATTTTACTGTCATGGCACAAGCCACTATCTTGCAAAAGATTTGCTTCAAAACTATTTCTTGTATGGCAACCTGGTGTAGCCTGATTAAGAAATTTAAACAGTGCTTACTGAGTTACCCTCTGGGGGGGAACAGCTCATGTTAACGAGACTCTTGGGAGTCGTGGGGATCTTGCTGCCTAACTTAAGATTTTATGTCACGCTTCATGCTAAAAATAACACACAGCACACCGGCTACCATTATCTTCTAATGCAAGCATGGCAATCACAGTGTGGTGTCCTTTAAAAATGGCCAAGCTTCATTAGGTTAAAGTAAAATCCACATCTCTTCTTAAATGCCTACATTCTGTGATTATGTGAGAAGTGACACACCCCTGTGGCTCTGGAGAATCAGTTCTCCCTCATTCCTGCTTTTACTGTGGTTGCTACTGATTCTGTGTCCTCACCTTCTCCACCTTCTGTTTAAGCATGATGGAAGAAAGAAAGACTTTGGCCAGTCTTATTAGCTCGGAGCCAGTCCAGAGTAATCGCTAATTAAGTTAATAGTCTGGGTAAAAGGTTCTTTTATTTGCATAGAAGCAGAGGTTTGGTGAGCACTGCATAATGTAACTAGTCTCTGGGGTACAATTCCAATCTATATGGATTTAAATATTCAAAGCTCTCAGGCCACAGTGACTAAGGGTGGAGGTCTTGCTGACACGGAAACCTGTCAGATTTTCTTGGAGCCATGCAATCCTTCTGATTCTGATTTGAGAGCGACTATAATCTACTTGAAAAACAAAGGTATGAAAAGCACACAGCTAAATCCCAACGTATTTGAGTTGGTCAAGAGGAACATCACCTTACTCCTGCTGTGGGAATTTTCTCCCCTCGCCATTTTTTCCTGGAGAAATGACACCCATGACTTTCCAGCTTATGCAAACATGCGGAGCAAAAAGGCCATCCCCAGGGGCTCCCTGGCATACGCATTACAATGCCAATCAGATCATTTCTTGTTACAGTCATTTGTGGTTACATCTCATGCAGATTTCACTCACGACCAAACGATTTCGTGAATAGAAAACCGAAATGCTGTTAGCGCTTGTTAATGGCAAGGTCCTTGCAGGTGGAGGCAGGGCCAATCACTGTGCCATTTGGGATGCTTTTGAGAAGATTTCTTGGCTAACTCATATGTACAAATGTTTATGGGCATCTTGGGACAGGCTGCAGAAGGGAAGAGTGAAAAAAAATGTATACACTAGAAAGGACCATTTGTGCAAAAGCAAACGACTGATTGATCGGAGGCCAGAATCAATCAGAGGAATTATTCTAATGTGATTGGCATTGCTTCCCCTTCCTACTTGACCGCTCATGATTATCGTAAAAGGGTTGATGGCCCACATTCCTCCATTATTTTAATATTGTCACAGTACAATGCTATTTGCACAATTTCTATTCTCTTACATTAACATTTTAAGGATTAGACAATGGGATGAGAAGGAATGAAAGTGAAGTCTTTTGAATTATTAATGGATGCTCTTTGCTTAATGCATATGTGATATCTGAAGGATAGTGACAAGCATAATATTTGCTGGTAATAAGTTCCCATTTAAAAGAATTATTGTTAAAAACAGGCACAAGAGACACAACTCGCTTAAATGATATTATTTAAAAATCGTTGTAAAATAAAAACAATTTCTTAAGCCTCACCTTTATTATGTGTTGATCATCTCCCTCTCTCTCATACACACATGAGAAACCCTAGTGTCAGAAAATTCCACTCATTAGTGCAAGCGAAACTGAAGGTGTGTAAAGCTGGTAACAGCTTTTCTTTGGTAAAAACTCCTATGAAGTCTTTTGCTTCAAGTTGGCCTTGGGGGTGATCCCAGTGTGATAAGATTGTTTGGTGCTTCGATGATTAAAATCTCTTTTGCTAGAATCCTGCAACTTAAACCATGTTTTACCTCACATTGTCCTAGTATCGTGAGTTTTGTACATATTCATCTGCCGGTGTTTCTCAGGCGCCGTTGCATTACCTTCCTATTGGTGGACGCGAGGACAGCTCGGTTTTCAATAAAGAAGCTATAACTCTCCCACAGATAAGTGGACAAAGAGAGACACTCTTGCATCTCCCATGTTCTTATTTTAAAGAATTATTTGCTGAATTCCTTTTGGAATCAGTCTTTTATTAAATATATTTTATTAACTCTTCAGTAAAAAACATTTAGCTTTACAGCAGGCCTGATCCGCCCCGCATGCATACATACGAAGGACAAAACTGTATAGACTGAATATATTATGCAGATGAACCAACGACCGCTCCAAAATCTGTAACATTACTTCACTTGCTCTACGAATCCCTAAACACCAAACGGTCCCAGCAGAGAAGTAACTGGTATACTGTCTCGTCTTTGTACAGCACCTCATCTTTGCCAAGGCTCTTTTACAGCAGCTAGCTAACACGGTTTAGGGTGTTGTTAAGCCTAATTCACAAACAAGGAAGTTGAAGTTCAAAGAAAAGCTGTGTGAGGTCACAGCATGGGTCCATGGCAGGACAGGAGGGAGCCACTGTGGGAACGTCCTTATCCAGGTTCTTGAAAACAAGCGGGAAGGGAGATAACAGATGTGTTTCATGGTCTCCAGAGAAATGGAACCAGTAGGAGATACACACACACACACACACACGTATGGAGATTTTACATGTATAATATATATCGTATACAGATAGATTACATATAAAAGGAGATTTATGCTCTGGCTGGTGTAGCTCAGTGGATTGAGCGTGGGCTGTGGGTCAAAGGGTCCCGGTTCGCTTCCCAGTCAGGGCACATGCCTGGGTTGTGGGCCAGGTCCCCAGTGGGGGCCACATGGGAGGCAACCACACATGGATGTTTCTCTCCCTCTCTTCCCCTCTCTCTAAAAATAAATAAATAAAATCTTAAAAAAAAAAGAAGATTTATTATGAGAAACTGGCTACACAGTTATGGAGACCGAGAAGTCTCACAATCTGATGTCTGCCAGTGGAGACCCAGGAGAGCTGGTGGTGCCATTCAGTCCGAGTCTGAGGTCAAGGGAAGGAGGGAGCGTGGTGTAAATCCTGGTCCCATGGTAAGAGAAGATGAGATGTTTCAGCTCAGACAAAAAGAAAAATTCTCCTTGCTCAGCCCCTTGGTTCTGTCCAGGCCCTCGAGGGACGAGATGGGAGCCACCTGCACTGGGCAGGGACGTTTCCTGAGTCCAGTGCCCATTCTCTGCTTTCCTCCAGTGCTACCTGAAGACTGTCAGAGACGGCTCCGGGGTCTTCAGCATTCTTGTTTTTCTCAAAGACTTAGTTCTTGAAATGATGCCCTTTCTCTTTTTCACAACATGCTAGAGTATCTTCTACCTCACCAAACAAGTGTCCTCCCTCGGCGCACGTTTCCCTAGAAGCAGTGCACCATTTCTCTTCTCGGTTTTCGACACGATAAACCATTTGTCTTTACTCAGTGTCTCTGGTTCCTCTCTCCCCATTTATCCTGTGCTCACCATTAGGCAGGCGCCCCAGAACTTCATAGAAACTGCACGTCAGGTCCCTGGGCACGCCCCGTTGCCGAATCTCTGTGGGTGCTGCCGTCTTCCTCCGGCGGTCCAGTGGCAGTGTTGACAGCAGTGGACCAGTGTGCCTGCCTGTCTTCACTGCAGTCCCCTACCAACTGGACGCTCCATGGTAGTTCTCTCTGTGAAGTCTCCTTCCTCTCCCCCGAACCAATGGGTGGCTTGTACAGATTAACCTCTTCGATTCCTTGCTTCTTTTCTACATATTCTCCCAGAGAGAACTCACCTAAGCCTGTGACTTTAATTACCACCTACATGTTGAAAAATCTCAAAGGTGTATGTGTCCCTAGTCCAGACCCCCCCCCCCCGATTTTGAGACTCAGTTATACAACTACTTACTCAACACCCACCTAATTTTAGTGGGTGACTCAGACAACACAGGCGCCTTGGTATTTCCTGCCTCACTACCTTTTTATCCCAATCTCCGCTTCTGTAAGTAGTGTTGTTATCCATCTTTTCATTGAAGACACACAGTTAAAAATCACTCTTGATTTCTCTGAGGCCCAGCATCCACTCAGTTAGCTCCCAGTGGACTCTGCGGCTCTCTGGACCTTATTGCTGAGTCCACCATGCCTCAGCCGCATCCACACTCCCTCCTCTCTCCTGTGACAGCAGCTGCTTACCCTCACCGTCCTCCCAGCTTCCTCACTTGCCTTCTGGGGAAAGGAAGTGATTTACTTCTTAAAAAGATGTGAGTCATGTGACACCACTCCTTATCTCAAAAATCCTCTACTCTCTTTCCCTCAGACTAGGAACTGAAGCCAAATTCCTACACAACAGCATCCGCATCGTCTTTTTTCTGTCACTGCCCTCTCACTCATACTGCTGGTGCTTTTGTACTCACACGCTCCCGAAACTCTCTTACTGTTAATTCTAGTATTTAAAACATTTTTTTATGTGCACAGTCAGACCATCTGAAGAGGCAAATAGTTTTATCCTCTTACTAGTCCTCATGCTACGAGTATGTCTCCTTCACTGCTGTTGGTACCTCCGCGTGACTCCGAGCAGAGAGGACGGGCAGCAATATTCCCGATCTGAAGGGGGCAGATTTCGACATTTAACACTCAGTATGATTTTGCTGTGGGTTTTCGTTTTACCTTTGTGCTGTTTTGTTTTGTGTCTGCCCTTTATCAGTTTTAGGGCACTCCCTTTCATTCCAAGTACAAAAGTTGATTCTGAGTTTTGGGATCAGGTTTGTTTCTGATTCATTTTTCTGTTGAGAAGGTGGCCCTTTCTGACCCCAGACTTATGAGGGCATGACTTCCTGTGAAGACCTCACTTTTGCATGTCTCCAAACTTGAAACTGCAGTTCATTTTTGCCTGGTTTAGTTGGGACAAAAGCTGTTCTGTTCTTGGCCAAACCCTCTGGGTTTCAGGCATCTTGTCTGTCCTGATAATCACTTATTATCTTGTCAGCTTGTCAATAACTTTAAAATAAGCTTCTTTAAAGTTCAATCTTCATTTATTACTTTCAAAGTGGGAGACGATCTTCATAATGTGGTATCCCTAGTTTCTGGAAGCAGAACTCTTTCTACAATACTTAGATTCTAAAATGTAGATGCTGTTCTTTCCTATCACCTTCCTTTAAAAAAATTTTTTTGTGAGCTTATATCTTCTATAAAATCTTTTCCCATATTTTATAGTGGGAGTTCAAGAAAAGGCTAAAATAAATGTGTGTGTTATCCACTCTCTTTACATACAAGTACACTTGTGTTTTTTCATTGCACCACAGTGTTCTCTGGGCCAACGAAAGCAGCTGAAGCTCCAAAAATAATACAGGGGTGGGGTGAGGGAAATCTCTAGCTGAACTGGAACCTGGAAAGAAAGCTTTAAAAAAAATAAATAAAATAACCAGGTAAATTTCCCCAAGTATGTTTAATGAAATATTACCACCTTTCAATAAAAATCAAATAAAGCAATGTTTATGGTTTTTAAAGGAAAATACTCTAACTAAAAAGTGGTGGCCTACTTCAAAATAACCCCATTGGGAGGGTAGGTATGCCCAAGATGAGGTAGCCTTGTCACAAAATGTGTTTTGGGGGTTAGTTTCTTTCCTTCCTTCTTTTTCCTCCCCCTTTATTAAACCCCAATTTCTTACAATTTTTAACTCCAGCAGTGTATTACATAAAAATGGAGTTGATTTTTTGAAAACGGCCAAAAGTCAGATTCAGTCAATTATTATAAACAAGGAATATTGTAAACTAGCATGTTGGCATTTTTGATAGCCATGTATGTGTCTGTGGGCGTGTGTGTCTGTGTGTCTGTGTGTGCAACTTAAAAGGAAAACAATTACTGGTAGTTTCTTATATGACTGGGGGTCATTCTAAAAGAGGATTCTGATAGTCATTGAGAGAATGTTGGGGAACCCAGTGGAGATAATTGGCTTCACCTTCAGAGGCCACTAAAGCGAACAATGGATGCCTCGAGTTTTCTGAGGAAGAGAGCCACTATTTTTACATCTGCCCTCTCCCTCCCGTCTGTTCTGATGATTCTTAACTACGGTTTCACTGCCTCCTGGATGTCACACTAACTTCCTATACATTAAAAGAACCTCTATTTTTCCCTTATATATTGCTTTGTTCCAGAAGTAGTTTCCTGATAAACACACACAAAGCCCCCACTCATGACTCTTTGGATTTGATGAAAGTTACAGTTTCCTCATGTATCAGATCAACTCCTGGGCAATGCAAACTGTTAGTGATTCACTGGGTTAATGTGAATTTCTAAAACTGTATTAGTCAGAGTCATTAAATAAAAGTTAAAAATAATCAAAAGCTCCATCCAGGTATTTATTTTTAGATGTTCAAATTTCACTAACACTTACATTTATTGTCATAAGAGATATTATACGTCTCTCAAAAATAAAGGGAAAATGATTTATCTTAATGTTAGAGTAAAATTATGTATTTTTTAAAAAAAAAACATGGAGAAATTATCTGTATGCCAAAAAAAGGAAACTCAACCTCACATTTCATGCAAAAATTGACTAAAAATGGATCATAGATTTAAATATAAAACATAAAACTATACAATCCTTAGAAAATAACATGAGGAGTCTTTTGGACCTAAGATTTGGTGAAGAGTTCTTAGATCTAACATCAATAGCACAATCCATAAATAAACAATATTTGATAAATTAGACTTTATCAAATTTTAAAAACTTGCTCTCTGAAGGACTCTGTTAAGAGCTTTAAGACCCTGTTAAGAGAAAGACCCCACTTAGAGAAGCTACAGACTGGAGAAAATATTTACAAACCACATGTCTGACAAAGGACTAGTATCTAGAATATATAAAGAATCCTTAAACTGAACATTAAAACACTCAATCCAATTAGAAAATAGGCAAAAGATATGAAGAGACATTTCACTGTAAAGGAGGTATGAATAGCAAACAAGACATATGGAAAGCTGTACAACATCACTAGCTCTAGGGAAATGCAAGTTTAAACACCATGAGTCGCTATTAACACCAATTAGATCAGCTAAAATCAAAGATAGCGTCGACATCAAATGCTGGCAAGGATGGGGAGAATCTGGATCTCTCACACATTGCAGGTGGCAATGCAAAATGGTACAGCCAACTCTGAAACACAGTGTGGCAGTTTCTCAAAAAACCAACCCGCACTATATAACCCAGCAATTGCTGTTCTGGGCATCTATTCCAAGAAATTAAAACTTATGCCTGCACAAGTGAGGTAGGTAATTGTTCAAAACAGCTTGATTTGTAATAGCCCACACTAGAAACAACCAAAATACTCCTCAGTAGATGAGTGGCTACACAGACCTCGGTACACAGGCACCAGGGAAGATTACTCAACTAAAAAAGGTAACAAACTATGCGTGCTCGCAACTTAAGTGAGTCTCAAGGGCACTACACTGAGTAAAAAACTGCCAATCTCAAAACATCACTTATTGTATAGATGACAAAATTAGAGAAATGGAAAACAGATTAGTGGTTGCTAGGGGTTAGGAAGGTGGGGAGGTGGGTGTAACTTTAAAGAGGTACACATTTGTTTTCTAAGGCTACCTTAAGAAATGACCACACCCTGAGGAACTTGAACCAATGGGAATTTATTCTCTCACATGACTGGGGGCTAAGAGTCTGAAATCATGATGCTGGGAGCTCTGTGATCCCTCTGAAGGCTGCAGAAGACAATTGGAAACCTGTGTTGCCTCTTCCAGCTTCTGGTGTTTGCAAGCAATCCATGGTGTTCTTTGGCTTGTAGATGCATCACTGCAATCTCTGTCTCTAACTTCACATGGTCTTCTCCCTGTGTGGGAGTCTGTTTCTCTTCTTACAAGATGACCAGTCATTGGATTTAGGGCTCATTCCAATTTAGTATGACCTCATCTCACTGCATCTGCAAAGACCTTATTTCCAAATAAGGTCACATTCACAGGTACAGGAGTGAAGAATTGGACATTATCTCTTAGGAAGACCCAAATTAATAGGGTAGCACCAAAGAGATCTTTATGGTGATGATATCCTAGTTATCTACAATGGTGGTTGCACAAACCTGCACAAAAAGTAATGTGAAATAGAACTAGGCACACATTGTAGCCATGTCAGTCTCCTGGGTTTGATATTGTTCTGAAATTGTGTAAGATGCAACTGTCGGGAGAAACTGGGTGAAGGTTACACAAGACCCCCTTGCATGATCATTGCAACTTCTTGTGAATCTACAACTATTTCAAATAAGAAGTTAAAAAAGTAAACAAGTCCACAAAAACACCTGCACACAGATATTTACAGAACTTTGTTCATAATTGCCAAAAACTTGGAGGTAACTAAGATTTTGTTCAGAAGGTAAATGGATAAATAAACTGTGGTCCTTGCAGACGATGTACATCATTCAGCACTAAAAAGAAATGTGCTATCGAGTCATGAAAAAAATGGAGAAACCTTAAATGCATATTATTAATGAAAGAAGTCAACTGAAAAGTTTACATATTGTACGGTTCCAATGCTATGGCATTCTGGAAAAGGCAAAACTGTGGAGACAGTAAAATGATCAGCAGTTGCCATGGGTAGGAGAAGAAAGGGGTAAAGAGAGGGAGCATAGAGAATTTTTAGGGCAGTGAAACTACCTTGTATGAGGCTATTAAGGTGGTTATATGTCATTGGACATTTGTCCAAACCCATAGAATGTACATCACCAAGGGTTAACCCTAATGGCAACTATGGACCTTGGGTGATGATAATGTGTCAATATTGGTTTATCCATGGTAACAAATGTACCGCCTTTGGGGAGGTGGATAGTAGGGAGGCTGTGGACATGTGAGGGCAGGAGATATGTGGGAAATCTCTTATGTTTCCTTCACTGTTCCTAGGAACCTAAAGCTGTTCTAAAAAATAAAATCTTTAATAAATAAAAAAGTAAATAAAACATCTCATTTCTACCTTCCCCTTCTCTTGCATCCACAGGTTGAATTCTGTTTATAATCTTTATTGTGTGGGACACACACACCCTTATGTTTTTTGAGGGTCGACATGAATGTTGGATATGTGGGTATCTCTGTAGAAGAACACAGTACTTCCAGTTAGGAAATTCACAGCTCAGCTGAGGAAATGGGGAACGTCAGCTAGAGAACAGTTCCTCAGTACTTTACAAAATAGGAGTACTTTTTGTGATTTCTCACTTGCCCGTCACATACCTTTTTACTTCAATACCTGGTCAGTGGGCCATTGGCCGTTCACCTGATTGATCAAGAACTGGTTACAAGCTGTGTCCTTGACTGAAGAGCATTAAGATTCTCTTGACTCTGTCAGGAGTGAAAATGTAATGTTGGTATTTTTGGTGATCCCCCAACGCCAGAGTCTTTCAATATAGTCTGGTTTTCCTTCAAAGGCACCCACATTTATTTTACTTAGAAATATGAAGAAAAGTTGGAAGTTTTCCCACCGATGTGCCACTGATAGTTAGTGTGTCAGTTTGTTTCTGATGTTGACATTCTTTTGGAGTGAATTGAGCTGCTGGTTCATTCTGGAAAGAAAATAATAACCAACAAATTTATATGCCAAATATTTTTTCCTCATATGATGAGGTAGTCACTTTTAATGTGGATCTAATAAAGAGTCTTGTCAAGCCTTATCATGTGGAAATTAAAGATATAATTTTAGCAATAAGTATGAGACAGCTCCTTGAAAAAAGTAACTGAAGTTGGGTTTTACATGGCATGTGAGGTACCATGGTCTGCACTGACTATAAGGTGGTATATTTATTTCCCGTCTCCTTATTGATCAACATGCTATATGGCAAACACCTTATTCTCTGTTAGTATTATACAAACAGGCATAAAGGGCTGAGGCCTTAATAGTAGTTTCCCTGAGCTGTGATGATCTGATTGTGCAGCCAAACTCACAATGTGGAAAATGGGACATTTTATGAAGTTCATACATTTTCAAAATTGCTCCCGCAATGATGCTTTCATTTTGTGTTAGGACTGGAATGATGGCCTCTATGTGTTCCAGAAAACTTCAGTTTTGCCTCAAGTGAAAAAGGAAACCTCATATTTCAAGGCCACGGACTGTAAGCCATTCACATTTCACAAGGGAACATATGCCAGCTCCTTTTATGGTAAAGAAAACAGTGATGTATTAGAATCTCTGCCCATGTGTCTCCATCAGTCTTCTTGGTTTGAAGATCAGCCAGTCTGGCTTCTGCAGCAGGATTAAAATGTAATGTGTCCCAGTGAGCTAGTGAATACCAACACTTTTTCACTTTCTGTATGGAAACTGCCCTTTTAGTGGATAGAGCTATTAGCAGACAAAAGTATTGACATTTTTATGGGATTGTTTTTGGAAAAGACTAACATGTAACTCTAAATTCAACATATGGTCGTGGTCAAATTGTGTTCCTACTGTGTAAAATGCTTGAATAATCACCTACTGCCTTCTCTTGGCCAGGGCACAGAGAGAAACATGATTCATTTCAGCCGTATCCCTTAATCTCTTCCTTGGCTCTCCTCCCATTCTGCAAGGGTTGATAAATCTTACAGCCCTGAAGATGATTACAGCTCCTAATAGTCTTATGACATTAGAAAGAAGCGAGGCTCGATGGCACAAAATGCATCGAACAAATGAAATCACATAAATAATTTAGGTTTTACAATTTAATTTTTATGGGGTGTTTTTTGTTGTTGTTGCTGTTGTTTATGAGGCATCATAAGGACTGCTGGCTTAGCCTGCAGTCAATAAAGAGGGAACATTTTGGCACCAAAGATTTCAACGCTGTTGTTGTCTGTCACTGCTGGCAATCTCCAACTGTCCAATTCCAGCCTTACAGTCATGCTTATGTTCATAAAAAATACCATCAGAGAGGCAAATTCTCTCTCTCTCTCACACACATACACACACACAAACACAAATCTACCATCTATTTTTTAAAATAAAGTTAGCTAATCTGTTCCTTTTTCTTTTGTTAAAAATTTTTTCCCTTCTTGAGCCTAGAGCAAACCTTACATATCTTTGTCTGCTTTAAAATAACCTGTGCTAACTTGTGATCATCAGTATATATTCCTTAAATCCTTTAGCTTTTAATACATCTACTGAGCTCCTTCTATGTGCCAAGGACTCAGCTAAGTACTATGATGGGTGTCGAGAAATCATGATTCACGTCCCTGTTCTCAAGGAGTTAGTCTTTCATACGTACATGAGCATTTAAGGGGAAAACATGAAAGCTTCTGAATCACGCAGGCGCTGGTGCGAGACAGTACATAATTGACAAAGGAATACAGAAGTCTGTCCTGACACCATAGATGTAGAGATTGGTCCAGGGTTTTTCCTTAGCGTAGCTGTCCATGAGTCCAAATAAAAATATTTGTGGTGAGCAGCATATAAAATTGAACATTGCATTTATAACATAATTAATGGACAGGTAATACTCAAAGTTATGTTTATACAAGTCCACTGTGTCACCATAATTCCTCAAATATAAGGCAATTGAAGGCCAGTCTGAACATTTAAACATAGCTTAAGGCTTAGTTCTTTTTATAGAGAGCTGTGTTGCTTTTGTTCAAACATCTCAGGATGCCGTGTGCAGTGCTAAGCACTGGGGATGGACTGGGGGAAACAACATATGCATTTCCTGCCTTCCTGGTGAGTGCGTTCTAGACTGTCACAAGGATGGGCAGTAGGGGAACGTGAATAACACTTCCATTCACTGGACATCTGCTCTTGGCCACCAGGCAAAATGTTTACAGGCATGTATCACACACACACACACACACACACACACACAAATCCCCAAACTTAAGGACTTTAAGCAAGAGTTTACCCATTCTTACTCATGTGTGAGTGGACTGACAATCGTCTGTGGATCTTGGGTGTGCCATTCACAAGACTGTGTTTAGCTGGCAGCTGGGCTGGGATGGAAGGTCTAGAAAGGCCTCCTTTCCATGTCAGGGCCCCAGCTGGGTCCTTCGGTTCCCATCCATGTGTCCTCTTTCTCTGGTAGACCAGATGGCTTTCTTCTGTGGTGCTGGATCTCTCAGGAGCTTACCCTAGAATAACACAGGGTCACTTCTACTGCATCCTATTGGTCAAACCAAGTCACAGGGTGAGCTACATTTAGGTGGAGAGAAAAAGACCTTATTGTGGTGGGAGGAGGGCCGTCCCCATGCAGGCAGGGGGGCGCTGTTGGCAGCCATCTCTGTAGACACAGACACACGTCTGACTCCACATATCACCCCAGATTGTCTTCACACCAATCTTTCAAGGGAGGGGCTTCCAGTATTATTTTTTGTGCTTTTTTTAAAGTGAGAAAACTAAGACTTAGAGGTATGAAAAAATTGCTTTCTAGAATTATCAAAACATTCATGAGATATTTGTTAAAAGTAAGGGGTTTAAAATGAGACATACTGGCGATTAAATGCTGCTTCTGCAATTTTCTGTGAAACTGAGGGCAATTATGTATTGTATCTATACAATAAGAATAATAATACCTATCTCACATGATTATTTTCAGAGTTGAATAAGATGGTACTTAGCGTAATTGTTTAGCATAGTGCCTACTAAGTAATCAGTACTCTGGGTCTATTGCTGAATATTATTTTGGATTAAACGAGGAATGTGAATTATGTGGTCTGAGAGGAGAACAAGTTACATTAAGAATTGGCAGCAGAATTCTTTAGGAAGAGAAATGATTATTGATTAGGAAAACTTAAAGCATTTTGGCTATTGTGCTTGTGGGACATTGCCTTCAGGTCATTAACAGAAAATCAAACGAGCTGGGAGACGGCCTGTGCCTTGCAGGTGTGGGCGGTTAGTGAGGGTGTGGGAGCAGCAGCTGGAGGTGAACGGAGTGGGGAGACAGAGAGAGGGAGGGAAGGAGAACAGGGCAGCCAGGCAGGCTGGCTGACGCTGGGGCCTGAGAAAAGGAGAGGACCTGAGCAGCTTCCAAGTCCTCAAGGACCAGAGAGAGAGAGTGGTGAGGACCTTTAGAAACTGACATTTGTTATTAGACTTTGTTGTGTTCCAGCCCAACCCCCCAAAATCATTTCATGATCTTTCTTAAGGATTCTACCACAGTCTGAGCAACTCAACAAATGAGTTCAATAATTGTTTCCTCCAATGTCCTCCTTCTGTTTTTCAAAGTATTCAGTTTGTGCCACCGAACAAGGGAGAGAGCTGCTTTTCTTTCTTAATCAACCTCTGTGCCTGGCAGAATACCCAGCACATGGTGGGTTCTCAGTAAATGTGGAGTGCTTGGAAGGAGTGCAAGATTTCATTTTGTTTATCTGTTTTCCAATTTTTATGTAAGGGCTTAGGGTGCACAAATAACTTCACAGTGCAAGAGATTTTAAGTGGAAATAAGAAGTCTGGGTATTCACTTTTGCAGTTAATGCAGAGCAGGGAGAGTGAACAGCTGAAAAATATGAGAACTCTATAGAATCAGGAAATTAGAGACCCTGAAAAATAGCCTCAGCTATTTCAGGTGGTTGGGTGGATTTCGTTTATACATTTTTTGAACCAGATTTCAGAGGGGGGCATTGAACCATTCTAATTTCCATCTTGGGAAGTAGGGGCATCCCCACAACTGGGAAACCATCTCCTAGTTTCCATCAAAAGATTGTAGTTTTACACAATGCATGAAAGTCTTGTACTTCACATGAATGCCAAGCAACACAATTTAGTAAAAAGAACATTGAGTTGGTGGCCAAGAGCTCCAAGTTCTGGTCCCAGTTTGTCACCACTTGGCTATCAGGTTCTGCACTATGTGAAGTCTCTGAAATAAAATACCTCATTAAACAGTGAAGAGATTTGATGTTCTGTATGGTTTCTCCCTTGGACCCATGTCCTTCCTGCTTTTATTTGCAAATTCTTAGACAGCTAGGCAATTAAAATTAGAGTGGGGCAAGCCCAAAAATTTGATAGTGTATAAAGAGCTATTGCCAAGCCAAAGGAAAAACAAAAAAATATTTCAATAAATATGTGGGGGACATTGTGAACAATCGCATAATAGAAACTTAATGGAAGAACTGCAAATGGCCAACCAGCTACTGAAAACAACATTTTACTTCAACAGTAATTGAAGATAATCAAATATAAAAGAATATATCAGTGTTCATTTATTAAGTTGGAAAATATTTTTAAAGTGCCTCACATTGAATGCTAAGTGTTCTATCAGCTCATCGGTTGTTTAATATGAAAGTCTCTTGAGGGGTCAATTTGGCAATTTTATCAAGAGCGTTAAGAATTTACCTTTGACGCAATAGTCTCAGCCTTCAGAATCTCAGAGTTGTCTGCATGTGTGACAAACACACATATTGCAGGATAATTCATAACGATTCAACGCTGAGAGTGACTGAGCCACAAAGGAGAGGAGAGTTGTGTGTATTATGACATATCTGATGAGACCGCCTATATACTGTCACTGAAATCTGTACTTTTAAATTTTTTATACTCTGGGGAAAATGCTTGCCATGTAATTAATGGTAAATGCAAAGAAAGAGCTCATCCTCATTGCAAGTCCAGTGTCATCCTGACTTTGCTAAAACAGGTACCCATAGAAAAACACTGAAGAAATAGACACCCCAGTCACTAGAAAGCTTATTTCAAAAGGGATTGGCTAGCCGACGACGTTAATTTTCTTCTTCATACTATTCTGAGTTTTCAAAACTTTAGTAAACATTATGATTTAAACAAAACAAACATATCTGGCAACAAATGTGTCTTTCCCCTTCAGATATTTAAGTCCCTTGAGCTTCAGCCCTCTGGCAAGCATTTCCAGGTGTGATTTAGTGCGGTGCATGCCAAATACATTGGAAATTTATGTTAAGTGCTCCAGTGCTGTGCCGGAAGAGAAAGCCCGAGAGCCGATGTTGTTTGTAAATGCTTCCTGCAAGGTCTCCCTCATCTCACTGGCCCTGAGAAGCAGCACATCCACGTTAGCCTGTCCGCCGACAGGGGCCAGGGCTTACTGCCACATCAGCCAGAAAGGCAACCAGGGACCTGTCTGTCACTTCCCTGAGTGCTATGTCACATGGCTAAAGGGGTTGCTTTCAGGGGACCTAAATGTCGTCATAAATATTTATAAGGGATCTACTGTTGCTGTGCCAGAGGGCAGTTTATTATTAGAAAAGTCACAAACAGAACTGAAAAAGAAACGGTGAATACATCCCAGCTCTGCGTGTGTGCGTACACACGTGGTGTCCAGTCCGTGGCTGTGATCCATGTACTTCTCCAACCTTTCAGTCTTCCTCTTCTTTCTTTTTGAGCTCTCCACATAAATATATCTGGTTTTGAAATTCAACTTGTATTGGTGCTTCTACCGCCTGTGGCCCTAGTGACATATCATCCAGGAATCCCAGCTCACAGTTTCCTTGTTCTTGCCCTGCAGACAGTTTTTCAGACAAAACCAAAATTGTTGAGCATGCCACGCCAGCTCTCAGACTCACGTCTGAATTAGGTAAGAAGTGAGAACCTTACGTGAACCCAGTTAGGCAGGGCAGGTGCAAACGCGTACTTCGCAGGACACCCGGGCACTGTTCAACAGCTGTTTTCAGTTTGCAGGTCCGACCCATTGTCATAGCACGGCTGGGGTGGCGTAAGGTGTGACTGCTACTAATGAAAATACAAAACTTTGCTACTTGGTGACTTGAGAATTTAGTTAAAGTAGGGTCAAGCTATGCCCAAGATGCTGCCACTTTCTCCGGCATTGGGTTGTGATTTTGTGCGTGCGTGAGGAGGAGGAGGAGGTGGCAGCCCAGACTTGCTAGGATGCGGGTAAGGCAGCTTGGCCAGGGCCCCCATGTCCCTCCTTATCCCTTCTCACCCTGTCCAAGGCTCACTTTGCTTCTCCATGAACATGGCCTTTTCTATTCACCGCTGTCCTCCAGGACCAAAGCCGATAGACATTCTCCGTCCTGATGTCTTGGCCATCACTGCCATTTGACAAAGTCCGTTCTCCTTCTTAAACATCCACCTTAGTGTGGGAACACACGTGACCCCCGTTTCCACTAGATGCCCCCACCAACACTTCTGACTGGAATTTCCTCTTCCCTTGTCTCAGACATTGGCCTGTCACGGTCCATCTGCAGGGATTTCTCTTAAACTCCTGCTCACAGAGTTCACCCCTGCATGTTTGTTCCAGCTCACTGTCTCCCCTCGGCTGCCTACTCAACGTCACTTTATGCTTCAGACTCAGCGGGTCCAAAACCCTGATTCCTGTCCCCCCAAGCAAGCTGGCTTCTGCATCGCCCCAAGTTAATAACCAGCCTCCATTCTTCCAGCTTCTCAGGCCAGTACCCCTGGAGCAGAATATCATAGGTTCAATTCCTGGCTGGGGCATGTGCCTAGGCTATAGTTTGTTCCCCGGTCAGGACACATACGAGAGGCAACCGATCAATGTTTTTCTCTTGCATCAGTGTTTCTCTCCTCTCTATCTCCCTCACCATCTCTCTAAAAATAAATGAAGCAAATAGAGTAACAGTAAACCTAACAATATTTGAATGCAGTTTATTTTATCAAAGAAAATTTAAAGACATTATCACATCATCAACAGAACTTCTTAAGGAAAGAGAAACCAAAGCAGGTTTTACTTTCTTTTTTTTAATTACTTTATTATTGTTCAATTACAGTTGTCTGCATTTTCTCCCCTCCCCTTCCCCCCACCCCTCCAAACCCACCTCCCTCCCTTGCTTCCACCCTCCCCCTTGGTTTTGTCCATGTGTCCTTTGTAGTAGTTCCTGAATACCCTTGTCCCCACAATCCCCTCCCCCTCCCCTCTGGCTATTGTTAGATTGCTCTTAATTTCAATGTCTCTGGTTATATTTTGCTTGAAGCAGGTTTTATTTATAAAGTCACAATTTCTAGATGAGGAAACTGAGATTCCAGGAGGGTGTTTTGCACAGACATGAGTAGAACTATATCCCAGGCAGTGTCTTTCCACTGTTCTAAGAAACTTCCAAGATCAATGCAATGCTTGGACTGAGAAAACCTAAATACATCATGTGATAAATGCTGAGACAAACTGAGGAGGACTCTACTTCTCCAAAGGCTCTCTGTTGCCTTTTAGATTGGGATATGTGTGTGCTTGTGCGTGTGCGTGCACGCACATCATGGCGGAGGGGTGTGTGTGTGTGATTATTTTTAAGTAACATTGCCATAGGTGAATGATTTTTATAAGCTTCCTGGTAAATGATGGGTTGGATCTATGTAATTAACTGTAAGCAGCAAGCAAGCTGTGAACCAAAGCAACATAAATAACAGTTACTGCTCTTCTACTCTGTAATCTGGAGGAAAGACATTTCTCAAGGCGCTTTCCTTGACACACACCGTCCTTTTATTTACCACTAAGAAGGTGCAAACAGGGTGAAGCCCAAGCATTTGCACATTGAAGAAGCTGAGGGACCAAGGGCTTGAGGTGTTTTAATTGCACAGGAGACACTTTGACATGATTGCTCTGTTGCAAAGTGCTGTTCGGGAAGTGTGCTCCATCATGGTCACACGCTGCACTTCTGTTTTCCAGCTTAGAAACCTATTTCTGGATCAATCAAGCAGCCTGAATGGAGGTAGTGAGAGAATTAGCCAGCAAAATCTTCTGAAATTGGGCGTCTTCTTAAAAATTCGCTCCCTTTACTTCTAGCAGCTGACAGGGAATCATAATTCTTTCCCATAAGCAGCTGGCTCAGCAATCTCTTCTGCATCCTGGGGAAAAGAGCATTTAAGAAGAAATAGCCTTGATGTGATTTCAAAGCTTTCTCCTTCATGATATCTGTGCTGTATCTATCTTTTAAAAAGGAAGATACTGCAGAAGAAACTCCTTATAGTCTTGATCTACCAAACGCCTTCTGTAAAGTGTCTAGACTTTGTGAAAGAAACATATTTAAGTTCCATTTTGTTTGGATACTGGTTGCAGGTGTGAAATAGAACAGCTAATTTCTTAGGCAATTGGGCTCTGGAGGCTGGGAGAGGCTCCAGTTATCACCTGATGTTGGCAGTCTGTGAGATTTCTTTTTAATAGGTTCCCCCTTCTCCCCAGTGTGGGGAGACTAATTTATACGATCCTGGAAAGGAATGTTGCCAAGTGGGAGACTGGGTTGAGGAGACATTTTGCTGTAATCAGGCCATGCTGGGCTCCTGAGGGAAAACTACTGACCCCACCAGGTGTGCAGGGAGGGCAGGTGCTTCTGTCTGGAGACACCAGATATGCACGGGACATGAGGGAAAGCTGTGACACATGTAACCCAGGATCTCCACATCACGCATTTTAGTTGCTCACGGGCCTGTGCTTGAGATCCACCAGCAGCCAGGAGGGCAACCACAGACCACGCGACATTCCTGCTGCCTCAGCGTCCCCTGAGTGAAGGTGAATGGCCTTAAATAGAGAGATTGCATTTTGATGCTATTTTGCTCTACTTATTGTACCTTTGGAACATTGCAAATGAGAATAAAGAAAGAGCAATTCTCTTTCCTAAAACACAAAAAGCATCATAAAAAAAGATATATTTCAGGGTAACAACTTTGTTGCTGCTTTGGATGGTAGTCGGCAGAAAGTTAGATGCTTGAAAAGCCAAAGGCAGCGCTAAAGAAGCAAAACTCGAGTTCTGCTTACAAAGGGACGTGTCACGGTGGCTTTCATGACATACTGTCCTCTTAAGTTCTTACCAAATAATCCTCTGCATTCTTAACTGGTTTAGAGTTGTCTTAGTCTGTGTGGGCTGCTATAACAGAACATCATAAACAATATAAACTTATTTCTTCCAGTTCTCAAAACTGGAAGTCTGAGATTTAGGAACTGGCAGATTCCCTGCCAGAGGATGACCCACTTCCTGTTTAACAGACAGTGCTTTCTCACTGTGTCCTCACACGGAGGAAGCTACAGGGAGCTCTCTGGGTCTCTTTTAAAGGACACTAATTCCATTCATGGCACTCCACCCACGCTGACCTCATCCCCTCCCCAAGTTCCCTCCTCCTAACACCATCACACTAGGGGTTGGGTTTCAACATACAAATTTCCGGGGTTGACACAAACATTTAGCGTATAGCAGTTATTAACAACAAAGTCACATTTTCTACCCTCGAAATGACCGAAAAGGCCAGAGAAGCCACAACCCACACCAGTGTCTGGTGTTGAAGCAATGACTCTGCAGGTCTCTGAAAATGTGCAACAGCAGTCCTCACTGATTCCAGGGTCCTGTGGAAGCCAATGAACAGAGTGGCTCCATACGTAGGACGTTATAGAAACAGGTGTCCCACAGTCTGACTTTTTTTATGGGTCAATAAAGGGGACATCATTCTAGTTTTTATATAAGAGAACATGTGAATGGAGACTTGTCAGACGCAAGAATAATTCACAGGGGAAACGTTATTCCCCAGCCGTTGGGTGGGTCTCAGGATGAACTCTAGGAAGCTAAATGCGATGTCCAGAGGACTGGATCAACGCCAGGGTCTGTCTGCCCTTTTCATGGGAAAAGGGAGGGTCTGCTGTTTTTAAAAGACAACCACGGCCAATGAAATCGTCACTTGAATAGCCACGGAACATGTGGGCTCGTTTATTCCCCAGGAACATTAAGGGAATCGCATGCTTTCAAACTGGGTTTTTCAAACTTCATTAAGAAAATGGGATGATTGTTTGAGCTCTTTGTGTTTTATTTATTCAGCTCAGGAAGGATCAGGGTGACTGCAGCGAGATCATTTGGGCCTAAATGTGCCCAGTGGGGACAGAGACCACCAGTGGAACCCAGGGTGCTGCCCTCTGCCACCCCACATGAATGACAACAGAGGGGGGAGATGCTTCCTGGAGCAGGTGGGAAGGAGCCCGGCTTTGCACTAAGTAAAGATGAGACACTCAGCGTTTTCCGAACTGCAGCTGGACATGGTTAAAACCTGAATGCCTGCTCTTCCACCCCTGCCTGGTGTCTGCATCTCTTCTAGAACGCAGTTTCCATCTTCACATGCCTAGTCCGAGCAAGAGAGAGACAGGAGCCTGCCACTCCACTTACAACTTGCTAGTTTAAAGACAAGCAAGCCTTAAACAACACCAGAGAGGGCCATCAGGACTCAGCTAATCAGGAGGACAGAACTTAAATCATAAGCCGTGGTCCCACAAACAAAAATAGATCAGTCTTTGAATGATATCACCATGAGTGGCCTCATGGATATTTATGTCTATCCTTTTTAGGTTGAGACCCTTCCAAAAGAATCTGAAAGAACCAGCCATGAAATGCACACACAAGAAGAACTTGTTTTCCATCTCAAGGTGCTTCGTGGGCTTTAATTGTGACACTCTCCTGTGAGGCATGCAACAATGTGTCCCACTGAGAAAATTAGAAAGCCAATTTCTGTATAAACTTATAAATCAGAAAGCAGAGGCAGGATTGAGGTGCCTGTAAGACCCAAGTGCCATCTGAGATGGGATTTGAGGTATGACCATTCCTGTCAATGGGGAGTGCTGGCAAAGGGAAAGAAAATAGACCAACTTGGCTGTATGACCCTAGAGGTCCAAGATCCTGCCCCTGCAATCCACAGACACCCCCAGACACCTGCAGGATGGAGGAAGAATATTCCTGGATGGACGCCCTAGCTCTGTGGAGATGCTTCCCAAGGTCCCTCCATCTCTAACCCCTCCCCTCCATGGTCTAGACACACACAGAGCCACAGGAGCCCAACATTTCATGTCCATTACTGCTGTGAGTTTGTCTTGCATGGTATTAATGCTACGCGATGAATGAGAGAGTGGTGGTTGTGAGCGAGAGTGAGGAGGGCTTGTGTTCTCATCCAGGGAAACAGGAATACATCCTAAAGTGATGTGATCAGTCCAAAACCAACAAACCAAGACTCAGTGACAGAACTGTGGTGTTCAAAAGTGTGGAGATAAATTCCATCAGGAAGAGCTTGAAGAGCGAGGATGACATTCGCTCTGGAAAAGAGGTTTGGACGGAGGAGTGTTACAGTGGCAGATTTTTTAACTTTAAGCCTCTCTTTAATATTTTATTTTTAAATTATGTGCATTTCTTATTTATGGAAGGAGAAGGGGAAGGACAAATGGAAGGAGGGTAGAAGAGAGGAAGCCAAGGGAAAAGAGAAGAAGAAACTTGGGCCCGGGGTATTTTTTGCAGCATGACAAAGGTCAGGATGGGTTCAGCTGGTGCTCAGTCAATCTTCCAGTCCACAGCTGGACTTGGGGAGATAGCAAGGCTGCAGATAGGAAGGTAGGGAAAATGCCTTTCAGGGGCGTGGGCTGCACACAAGTCTCATGAGGTCTTTGGACTCATGAACATCTTTTCTTCTCACCCTGCCTTGAGCTGGTAGGTTATCCCCATTCTACAGATCAGAAGATTAAAAACTAAGGAGGTTAATTGAACTGTTAGAAATATTAACAGACAGGTGTGCACTTGGCCAGCGTCTGGAAGGCTCCACTTGGTGCCGAGGACGGGGAGTTGTTCCCGGCTCTCAGTCTCATTGCTTGCTGTCAAAACTGAAGTTTCCACCAACAGTGTAATTTTTGTATACTTCCTCCAGGAAGCCCTTATGGCATCAAATAAACCACTGATTTGTTCATTCTTTAAAGCAGAATCTGGGCTTGGGAAGTGGCTTTTAGTACTTCCTGAGCCGTATTGGCTATTCCCATCTTTTTTAGTGTCTGAGTTCAGTGTTCAGGATTCACTATTTATTAGGTCCCCTCATTTAGGAGAAAGAGGGTCAAGTTTGCTCTCTAACATGGTGGGGTGCTCTGTCCTGGGTGAGCTGGAATCAGAGGGTGGGGAGGGACGGGAGTCTCCCGGTTGTCCAGTTTAATGCTCCAGGAGGAGCTGCTCTCCACGGTACACTCTCCTCCTGAAGCTTCCTAAAAAGCCTTGTCCTTAGAGAATTACACCATCATCAAATCGCAATAAAGACTATCATGATGATGATGTATATTGCAAAAAAAAAAGTGCTTTAAACCATCTCTCTTTTCCCTAAGTGGATAGAAAGAATTAGGAAGAATTTTTACTTTGCAAAAGCAAAGAGAAGCGATAGCATTTTAAGGCAGAAACAGACACCACAATATGCTAACAACATAGCAGCAGTAATTAAAAGTTACCAGACTAATTAAAATGCCAACTGTCTGACAATAAACAGTAATTACACAACCTCCTGGGGGATGAGCCACTGCAGAGCGGGTGGGTGGGGAGTGGGATCCTGTGGGGGTTCCCGCGTGGCAAACTGCTTCCTGGCCAGGAGCTTTCATGAGGGGCCCAGCCCAGGTAGGCAGCTCTGATGTGGTTCAAGTGGTTGTGCACAGAGGTGTTGAAAATATATAAATATAAAAGGAGCCACTTTAGAGCGGAGCCGGAGCTGCCATCCCCGAGGAGCTGCCTGGCACATCGCATGCCTCAACGCTGTGGGATGTTGAAACGGGCAACATGAGCTCTGGACTGGGCCTGAGCAGCCTCGGGTCCCGAAGAACTGTTTGCAAGGATAAGAAAGCGGTCATTATGGCTACTGGACTGATGACTACAGAACAGAAAATTAAAAACACTGTTTAGAATTAGTCACTACGTTAGCTTCTCTGCACCAGTAGAAATGCCTTCCCTCTGTAGATGTAATTGTTCCCCTCCCCCCTCTCATAAATACCCTGTGCTTTGTCTCCTAATTGGAACACTGTTTGCCTTGTTGCCTGACTCAATGCTTCCCAAATAGCTATATATATTTTTTTAGATCTCAAATGAATGCCTGTTGTCTCTCACTTTGGCCTTTTACTTTAGGTTATCAGAAGGAAGAAGGAGGAGATGACGTATCTAGAAGCAGGAAGGATCCAGGAAGGAGTCATCAGAAAGTGCCTCCTCTCTATTTTCGGAAATCTCCTTTTCTTCACTTTTTACCAAGGCTGTGATTATGTGCGAAGCTTGCAGGACCACCTCCCTCTGCTTCGCCCTCACTCTGTTTTGCATTTTTCTGAGAGATGGCCAATCAGATGAAGCCACAAGAGGAGACAGCAGAAAATGGGCTCGGGGAAAAACAAGGTTATTATCCTCACAGGCGCTGGAGACTGGGGAGGGGGGGCGCGGCGAGGAGCGGGCCCCCCATGCAGGGCCATGTGGGGAAGCACCATGGTGGTCAGGAGACAGAGACAGGAGCAGAGAGACCACCCCAGCCACAGCCTCTACTGGGGTTTCCTCCGAAAGGGAAGGCGAGGTAGGTGAACAGTTTGGAGTGGGCTAGTTTGGCTAACAATGGGGGGCTTTGGGCTGCAGGGGTGGCCCCTGTTTTCCTGGCCCCTGGCCCTGGATGATGAAGGCAGGGGAATATCATCTCCTGAGGTATGTGGGCCCACAGAAGTGGTCTGGCTCTGCGGGTAGTTTGCTGATCATGGGTGTGATTCCCTGGGCCCTTCTGTCCTAAGAACTGGCTCAAGGGAAGGGTGGTTTTTCTCCAGCCAGAAAGGTCATTTAGGATGTCAAAACATCATAATACACTGAAAAATTAAAATATATTTAACATATTCTCCCATCCCCATCAAAATGCCATTCCTCTAGAAGGCAGAGTGAGGACAGGAAATACAATGGTTAGAAATACAATGGGCATTTAGACTCAGCCTCCCGGTAAAGAAGATTGGGGTGGATTGTAATGCTGTCACACAATAGACTTATAAACAGACATCAAGCATGAAAATGGCTTGCCTTTTCCAGGGTTCCGCATACATATAGCTTCTCGTCTAACCAGGAGCCAGGGACAGTCAAGGAATGTGACAGGTAGCAGGCAAGGCATTTGTGAGGCACTAAATTCTAGGAGGAATTTGCCAAGTGTGTCCCTGTTTCCACCTGCCTGGCAGAGGGTGCCTCCTGTAGTCGGGTGCAGAAGAGTGCTCTGCTCCACATGCTTCCAGTCTCTGGTCTTTGTGGATGGTTCATACTTCTCTGTGTTGGTTCACAGCCACACATGAGCAGTGGAGAGGTGAGTCAATATGAACTTCAACCTGAAACAGAGGAGCCTGCAATGCTTACTCTGCTGACCTCTACCACCATGTCCCATGCTGGATGAGCAGCCTGATTCAGAGAGGAAGCCGAGACCCCAGAGGACAGAGTGACTTGTATAACTCGCTCATTCCATAAACAGCAAAGAGAGGGGATCTGCCCTCAGGTTGTCCTGACAGAGGAACTGGTTGCTTTCCTTCACTGTGCTCCTCCCTCTAATTCGTGGTGATGATCAAAGCCACAGTTGTGTAGCCACGCTTGCCATTGGCCAGACACTGGGTGAGCACTTTACTCATTCGGTTCGTACAACACAACATTGTAGTCAATGTTATTAATATTATTTCCATATTACAGATCAGGAAAACTGAGGCCCAGGGAGGTGATGGAGTTTGCTCTCGGCTACACAGTTAGTAGCAAATGTGGGGTCACCATTCTTGCAGTCGGAAATGGACTCAGGTTAGTCCGTCACAAAGATCTGCGTGACAGCAGAGTCAGTCTCGGGTGTCAGGGGTCGCACCTGCTTCCTTCCCTCTCTCCCTCCTGGCAGTCCCTGCTTGTAGTGAAATGTCTTGTCCCAGAAGTTCTGGGACAAGCAGGTCTTTCTTGGCGATGCTCAACAGCATGAGTGCTCTTGTTCAAAGACAACCAGAAGTGTTTTTACAAGAAGACAAGGATCATTTAATTCTGATGCCATTAAATTAATAAAACTCTCAGAGCTTGGCCAGTGACAATCTAATTAAACTTACAGAATGCGGTTCAATTATGTAACAAAGTGGGTTGACTTTCAAACACACGAGTTCTGGCTACACATCAGCAGGTTAATCACTTGCCCACCATATAAGGTAAACTGGGATTAAATATTTCATCACACAGAGTCCTAAACACATTCCAGCTCCCTGTCAGGGTCTCCTGTGGGCAGAGGTCGGCTCACGCTGCTGCTGATTATTGATGAAGACATGATTGCCACCTGCCCAGTAGCGATCTGGCCAGACTGGAATTGGCCGTGTCTGCTTGGCCTGGAGGACCCTCGTCGGCTACCAGACATTCACCGCGTGCTCACTGTGAGGTCCCACCACTCCTTCGGAGAGCAATGTGGCAAAATCTAATACAATTGGTGGTGCACACCTATGAACTCAAAGTCAGCTTCTAGGTGTTGGCCTGTGGAGAAACCCTTACACATGTGCACAGTGAGACACGTGCAGGGATACATGCTGCACCCTTACTCGTCATCAAGAGGAACTGGAAATACCTTAAGTGGCCACAGGGCAGGAGAATGAATGCTTACATTCTGGTACATTCATACGATGGAATTTTTTTCAGTTGTTGAAATGAGTGAATTAGAGATTAATGTATCAAAATGATACATTGCAGAAAATAGTGGATGAAAAATATAAGATGTAGAATGACATTGCAGTGCCATGCTATATGTATAAGTTTTATCATGCAATTTATGACTATATTCTCTTACATAAAGTAAAAACATCAAGGCATTATTACAGCTAATTGACCGCCAAAATTATGACAATATTTAGCTTTTAGAAAGGATAAAATAAAAAGAATTGGAGAAGCATATATGGGTGATTTAAACTGTAAATGTACTGATTTATTTCTTTAAAATAGTAAGGACTGAGGTAATGATATAAAATACTGTTTTAATGATGCTAGGTTATGTGTTCGTTTTATTGCCTCTATGTTTCTTGTGATGCTTGAAATAGTTCATAATACATAAAGCACTTCCTGTGAGCTAAGCATTAGGACATTCAATACAGTAAGAATAACTCCTGTAAGGAAGGTACTGGAAGTAAAAAAAAAAAGTACCCTGTAAAACATTCTTCTAACCGGTGCTACAGGCAGCAAAGATGGAATAATGACTTAGCATGAATGGTGTCTTTGATGTGAGCAGAGTTACATGATATTCTTTCTCTTGAGCAAAATTTACTCCCAAAATAACTCACTTTCCTGAATTTTTCTCTTTATAAATGTGACATACATGTGAACTAATATTTCAAAGTAAGTAATATGGACTTGGAAAAAAGTGTAGAATAATCGAGCACTTGGAGAGACATCCTCACTGGAGGGGATGCCTGGTTGCAAACCTTTTGATTTTATTACTGATTAGAACTAATTTGGCTGTTTATGTCATAAGAAAGAGAAAAAGCACAGGTGGCTCCAAGCACCTGCCAGACGTATGATAGATGGGAATCTTGGCTTAAGTGTGTCACTATCCACAGCAGGTGACTATGGCAGACTCCACTGATGGCACCTGATCCATAGCTTCCTGCTTAGGTTTCTTCCCTAGCCATTTAAAAATTGCTTGAAACTCCAGTTTTTCAACTCACTTCGTGTTTAGATGAATTTGGCAAAAGTCAGAAAAACAGTCAGCAGCCAAACAAATGGGAATAATTTAAGCTACTGATCATAAGCTCCCAGTGGGTAAGGACTGAGCTTTCATCTGTTCTCCAAAATATTCCACACCACTCAAAAAACACTCTTAGATGCTGATTAGCATAACTCCAAGGATACATTTAAGTCTTGCAGTGACAGAACTGCTTATGATGAGGAGAATCAGTCAGTTACTTTCTTGATGTTCTCTGGTCCTACCTGGAATGCTGCAATACGTGTCCATTACTGAATTCTTGTTGCAGTGAGTAATATATATTATCGTTATTGTTATTAGGGATCTATTCTCTGAAACATAGAGGCTAGGACTTTGTGAAGAGGTTAATTGTACACATAGCTCTAAATTGGTATTAGCAGGTTTACAAACATTTTTAATGAGATATGTAGCAAATACCTCTGGTTCTCTATGTCACATCTCCTTGGCCCCAGTATGATTTCCACTCAGCTATTGTGTACAGTTCACTGAACTCACTGCTGTGACAGCCTCCCACCTCCAGCACATGCTACGTGTCTCTCCTTTTATCCACAGCATCTTGTCCAGCATCGGGGAGCTCATTCGTCCCACACTGGTGCAGAAGGCAAGTGGAGGGATGCATTTCCTAGGTGAGTCCTTGACCAATAGCAGTTAAGTGTTAAACCTCCTGTGCTTCAGGGAGATGGTGCTGGTGACCGTTCTGCACTTTGGTGTGGTTTTCTGTTGATTTAAGGTGGGCGGACTTTACGTGGCACTATAGTTTGATATTCTTGGTCAGCTTTGGAAATTTTCCTTAAAATTCTGGCCTCCTTTCTTGTTTCCTTTTGGAATCCTACTTACACCCATGTCTCTTTATGTTGCCCTCAGAATATTTATTTTATTTTGATCTACCTTCCAGTTCAATAATTCTCTCCTCACCCTTCCTCAGCTTCTATTTAAGCTACTCATTGAGTTCTTAATTTTGAGTTATCGTTCCTTTAGTTTCCAGTTCTTTAACTCTTCTTTTAGCTCCTAAAACATATTAATCATATTCGATAACATCTTCACCTGAATTACCTGTCTGTCTGTTTCTATTGTCCATTGTTTTTCTGGTATGGAGTCTATTATTTTCAATTGAGTGCTAGATATTATATAGGAATATAATAAAAACTAATTTGGTGTGTAAATGATGCTTCATTTATAGAAATGCTCATTGCTTTTGACAAGTGGCTAGGAGTCAGTAGACATCTTGGAACAATGTGATCCACTTGTAAAGTTAATAAGATTTTAAGCTGAGCCTCAGTTCCCAAGAATGCTGACCTCTTTCTGGTTCTCATTATGTGAATGCAGTTGTTCAGGGATGTGCTCTTTGTAGATGGTGGACTCTGATTTTTGCTCACTATGTCTATGAGGTTGATAAAAGCTCTGCTCAGCTTCTAAGCTTCTCAATTCCTTCTCTGGAAATCAGCAGAAGCCCTTGGGGGAAAATGCCCTAAATATCAAATTCATCAGAATGGGTTTTGTAGTCTCCTGGATCTTACCTTTCTTGCCTTGTTATCTCTTCAATGATTCAAACACATTAAGTATATTTTGTTCTCTTTCTTTTGTTGTTCTGGGTGGGAGACTTGACACAAATTACCTAGTCCTGCTGGTCTGCTAGCCCTACCATAAACACATTCCTCAGATCATAGGGATTAAACAATATAAATTAATTTCCACATAGCTCTGAAAGCTGGAAGTCCGAGATCAAGGGGCCAGCAGATTTGGCATCCGGTGAGGATGTGCTTCCTGGTTTGTAGAGGATCCTCTCATTATGCCCTTACATGGGGGGAGTGAGGGGACTCTCTGGGGCCTCTTTTATTAGACACTAATCTCATTATGAGGGCTCCACCTTGAGACCTAATCACCTCCTAAAGGCACCACCTCCAAACACCTTGGGAGTTAGGATGTCAACACATGAATTGGGGAGAGGGGCATGAACAACAGTCCCTAGCAAGGACCAAGTCATAAAACCTTAGTATCTCTAGAGCTTTCAGATGGCTCTCTTGAATGGTGCTCTCTGCTCTAACAACGGCAGCAGAGGAGAATGCAGGAATTTACACTTCAAAGACTCAAGTCTAAAGAAATGTTCAAATCGTGTTTAGGAAATCCATAAATAATTCTTTAATTTTAATCTTTTTAAAAATAATTCTACCTTTATGGAAATGAAGCAACTACTGAATGTCAAATTTATTTCTACATTGTTTAGTGTAGATTTATTTTTAGTAATTGTTTTATCTTCTGCAAAGTTCATGCCAAAAATGTGGAAAATGCATTTTCTATTAAATTCTTCAGAAATAAACTTTATTTGAACAATTTCTACAGTTTCTGTGTTTAAGAACAAGCTTTGCTTAAACCTAGCCTCTTGTAAACTGTTAAAAAATCATCTAAGCTATTTGCTGTATAAAACTTAGTGCTTCTGGAAAATACCCTTTAAAACACTGATGATTTTGGCGTGCAGAGGAAAAGTGCCAGGCACACTCAAAGACTGCTCATTTATGGCAGACGTACTTTGCTAAAGGGGAACCTAAATTGTTTTTCTAAGAAATGTTCAGGCTGGCCAACTAAAGATGTTTACAGAGCTTGGAAATTGGTTGGTCCAAGCATAATGAAGCATATTCAAAAAACTTCGAGAAATGACAGTTCTGAAGAGTACCATACTGGGAAGCTATTAAAGTACAACAAAATATTGGCACCTCAAGAAGGAGACATAAAAATAAGAAAATAAGTGTTCTACCAGGGAGATTAAATGCCCCATTGTCATGGTGTTTGAATATGTTTCTACCATGAGACCCTACCCCTTGTAAGCTCTCACTTGGTATCCCAATATATAGAGCATAGTTAAGGAAGATCTTTGTCTTTTTTTCTTCCTCTCTCCCTCTATTCCTTCCTTCCTTCTTTTATTCTTTCATTCTAGAATAAGTTGTCTTACATGCTCACGATTCTATTATTCCTTTGTTATTTACCCTCCAGTGGTAGCAGCATTTGTGGATGATCGGAAGAGTCTTACATTGACCTCAGCTTCCAAATTTGATTGAATATATTGTGTTGACACTATATCACGACAGTTGTGATTCGCATGGGCACATAGTTATGGACTTGCTCTATTGCGTGCTAGTCATGCTTATCTTAACATACACGCAAACACTCTGGAGAAAAGCTCTAAATCTCCTAATCAATGTCCTATTTAAAGAGCTCAGAAACAGAAATATAAACAGAAAGACTGACTGTAGCCTGTGGATAAAGCTGCAGGATGACAGCATCAACCCACTTGGTATTCTTCAATGTGTACACTTTGGTGTGTAGTGTATTCTAGTTTGTAACTCAAATGTGTGTGTTTTATTTACTATGAAAATGTTAAGATATATTTTTAAATATGTTAATTTATGACTAAGTAGATAAACAAGGTGAGACAAATACTCTTACAGGAGAACGATGGAAACAGAACATGGCCATGGGACACGACAGGAATAATTGCCGCAGGCAAGATGAACGCATGATGCCAAAATCAATGGGCAGGACTTAAAGGAGAAGCAGGATGCCTGCATGGTCTCAGGTATCTCTCTCCCCAATATTTATTAAATACTTTGGTGATTTTAACACAGGTCTTCAAATTCCTGACACTCTTTAGTCAGTGTGAGCTCCTGACACTTGCCCCTTAAGTGGGGCTGCCCTTAATTACTCTAATGAGCAGAGCATGAAAGGGAGCGATAGTGACTTCACAGTAACGAACCTGGCCACACTACCTCCATCACAGCGAAGTCAACTTCACCAACAGGAAGCAGAGTCAATGCCCTGTTCACCTCTGCAGGATTCTTCCATAAACCATGACCTCTCTCTACTGAGAAGACAGCAGGACCACGCTTACTGAGGGAGATCCTACAAAACCCCTGAATGGTACTCCTCCAAATGGTCAAGGTCATCAAAAGCAAGGGAAGTCTGGTAAGAATTGTCACAGATGAAAGGAGACATGAAGACTGAATGCCATGTTGTACCTGAACTGGTCCCTGGAATGTCAAAAGGACATGAGTGGAAAATGATGACATCCTAAAGTCTGCAGTTCGGGGTTCCATATAAATATCGATTTCTTAGATTTGATGAATGGAACATAGTTATAGAAAATAGTAACCTATTAAA